>JAODAL010059194.1:0-21644 GCA_025379985.1 Phyllomedusa bahiana
TTTTTTTTCCCTTTGGCGCGGGCCATTTGTGATAGAGTACTTTCATTTAAAATGTAATACAGAAATTTTTAGTAACACAGGGATTGAAAGGTCCCAAAAATACCTTTTAAAATTCGTATACTTTTCAGACGGGTTTTTTTTTTTCACTTTTGGTCGTAACTTTGTTGATAATCTACTTTGCAGTTAAATTTTGAACCCAGAAATTTTTGTTTTGTTTTGAGGATTTGAGAATGCTGTGTTTTGCCTCTTTTAAAAGAGATTTTCCCAAAATCTTCCATACCTTCTCAATTTTTTATATTTTGAACATGGAGCGAAATTCAGGGGGTAAGCAGAAAAAAGGGGGGGTAGGAATGGAGGTAGGTAAAAGAAAAGGGTGCTCCTTCCGGGGCTGGGGACAACACATCCCAGGGGTTTGTCAGTTCAGGACCGTCAGGCCCTGACCCCGGGGGTCGGGGCCCTGTGAATTCAGAAAAGAACGGTCGCCAATCGCCTTCGGGGTTAATGCAACCTGCATCCAGCAGTCTTCCCTCCTCGTCCCCCCAGTCACGGCAAAAATGTGTCATCGCATCACACATCCGCCCAACATGATGCAGCCCAAATGTCAACTGTGTACCCACCAGTGGATAATCCATTTTTGAAGCCCTCTTTGAGACAAAATGCTTTTGGGGTCAGAAGCATGTTAAAAGATAAGGGCCCAAAAGGGGGATGATTTTGTTGCTCTGACCCCATTACTGTGCACAGGGAGGAGAAGGAAGCCGGTCAATCGGAAAAAAACCCGGCCGGTGGGCAACCCCTTGAAAGCCCTCTTGCTTTAGCCCATAGCCCCGGGTGCAGAAGTCAGGACGACGAAGTCATCTGTTTTTAGATAATGAAAGGACATTCAGATCCAACGGGTCTTTTCGCAGAATTTGCTTGCGAGCGATATCACTGGGGGGGGGGAAGCGATGGGGGAGTGTCAGTACGGGGTTTCCCCCAAAAAGGGGAGGGGGTGCAGAAGTCCGCTGATTATTGCCCGCCACGGTCAGCGCAACCTTGCTTATCGCCGTCAAAAAGTTTCCCGGACCTTCAAGCCCGGGCCCTTTTTTGAGCAAGCCTCTGATTTTACCCAGGATGTCATATGCCGCCTTTTCCCTAAACAATAATAGAGGCAAGATCTTAGGGGGTTAACCACCCCAAATGTCTAGTCACATGCAGGAATGCATGAGTTGAAATGGAGACAACACTTGGCCCAAAAAAGGCCAGCCGACGCCGGGGCCCCCAACCACTGTCAACCCTCTGTCTCCGCCTCCTCCTCCCACCCCCAAGCGTTTCCTCAGCGGGGATGTCTTCAGTCATGATCAGGGTCAGCCTCGCTTTAGCCCCCACCCTCGCCCGAGTACCACCAGCACCAACAGAGACCCATCCTACCCCTTCTCCTTCCGCCAGTACAGCGGCCAGTCTAGCAGCCAGCCTTCTGTCTTGCAGGTTTGGGAGCTGAAGAAACACTTTAACCCAAACCATCCCAAAGCCAAAAGCCTGAATGTCGGCATTGCTAGGCTTTTGGCCTTGGAAATGTTGCCTTTCCGTCTGGTGGACACAGATGGGTTCCGCCACGTCATGGCCCTTGCCTGCCCCCAATACCAGATGCCGAGCAGGCATTTCTTTGCCAGAAAAGCCGTCCCTGCCCTGGCCAGCCACGTGTCATCTAAAATTTCAAGCGCGTTGTCTGCATCTGTGGCCGGAAAAGTCCATCTGACCACCGACACATGGACTAGTAAGCACGGCCAAGGCCGCTATATCTCTGTGACAGCTCACTGGGTGAGCTGGGTGTATGTCACTGGGGGTGACGGTGGCTCTCAGGCTGGGCGCACGCTCTTCAAAACCGCAGGGATGGTGCAGGGTTCTTTCCCCCATCACGTGCCAAGAGAAACCAGGCCGTGTTGAAATTAATCTGTCTTGGAGACCGTCCACACACAGGTCAGGAGCTGTGGACGGCTCTCCGCAACGAGACCGAGCGCTGGCTGGGTGCCAAGAACCTTATTTATATACTCATCATGCAATGCACCTTTATTAATGAACACACAGGTTATACCTTCGCTGCAGGTCCCCACCTGCTATTCAATATGCCTCCAATATTAGTGCAAATGGTATATATACAACGGTATGCTTCCGTAATAAAACATATACATTTTTATTCAAATCTTACATAAAAATTTGAATGTCCAGTGTAAACAGATTCCACACTTCACTTTCTATATATTGTATTATCATTTATCATTCACCTGGTGGTTCATTGAAGTATCTCCTTTACTTTGCGTAGTCGCATGGGAGATTCCGTCCGGAATGGACTTGTTGCATGCAGCGTCTGTGCTGTGTGAGCCTTCCTCAACACCTCACCTCTCAAACAGCGCTACGTCTCGCGACGTTTCGAGAGCTACACGCCCTCTTTGTCAAGCATAGAGGTAACCATAGGATACATCACTTATATATGATTCCTGTGTGTCTCAATGTACATTCATTATCTTAAAAACAATAATGATTAAAACAAACGGTATGCATCAGTATGACAGCCATATAATATATTTATCTTTTATTAATTATATGCCGTATCCTATATTAGCATACTATTGGTTACTTCACATAGAAGCTGATTTGTTCAGAACTAGAATTCAGGTATAGATGTTCCAATTGCAATCTTCTTTTAGGACATTAGGTGGAAGTGTTAGCATTTTGTGGATTCAAAATACTTCTCTTTGTAAAAAAATATTTATTAAAATATGTGTATCACTTGCTTCTACTTTTTCTAGAATACACCATTTCAGATCCCATACATTGTGTCCAGATTCATAAAAATGTCTGGCCACCGATGTTTCACCAAATTTTTTTTTTCTATGTCTTTTTCTTTATTACCTGTTTTTTCCATTCTAGTTTGACAATGTTATCTGTGATCTATGTTCATTAATTCTCACTCTTGCTGGTCTTGTTGTTTGGCCACTATATGCTTTCCTGCAAGGGCATTTTAGCATATATATGACATTGCTGGAATTGCACGTGAATTTTTTTTTTTATAAATATAGGGTACCCTTTCATTGGATGCAATATTCTATCACCTTTTATTATTTGATTACAATTTTGACACACAAGACAACCATATGTACCTTTCCTTTGTGTTCCTATTAGTGTTTGTTTCTTTTTTTGTTTTTGTTGTAGGTCGGACCTAATAAGGACATTACCTACACTTTTCCCTCTCTGGTATATAGTATATAAATCTAGGGGGATCAACAAATAGATGACCATATTTTGGATCTACCTGTAGTATATGCCACGATTTTAAAATACTTTTTTAATTATTTCTGCATGGTGATCATAGGTGGTAATGTAGTTAATCCTTTGATCTTTTTGTTTGTTTTTGTGTTTGCGTGCTTCCTCCCTAGTTAATTTTCCTATTTCATCCCCTATTTTTCTTTGTACCGTCTCATCGTACCCTTTATCAAAAAATTTTTGTATTAGTTTCTGTTTGTTCCTTTGGTAGTCCTCATCTAGTATACTGATTTGCCTAATCCTTAAAAATTGCCCCTTAGTGATTCCTTTTATCAAATTTGGAGCATGTTGGCTTTTTGCATGCAAGAGGTTGTTCCTCTCCATTTCTTTTACATGCAAGTTGGTCTTCAATTTTTTATTTTCTATGTTAATATTGACATCTAGGTAGTCAATGGATTTTTGGTCAATATTACTTGTGAATTTTATTAGGGGAGGCACCGTATTTATGAATACTACAAAAAGATTTAACTCTTCTAATGTGCCCGTCCACAATAATAGCACATCATCCACAAATCTTAACCACATTTTTATGTGTTTTTCCCAGCGACTAAATATTATGGATTTAGTTTCCAGGTTGGCCATAAATATATTGGCTATACTGGGAGCTGCTGGAGAACCCATTGCAACTCCTTGTCTCTGTATATAAAATTCACTGCCAAATTTGAAATAATTTTTTGTAAGGATGATGTCTAATAATGTTAGTAAGAAAACAATCATTTGGTTGGATAATTTGGGATTTTTTATAAGTTCTTCTCTAATTATATGTATGCCTTCCTCTTTAGGGATATTTGTATAGAGGTTTTTGACATCTAGGGTACATATGTATGTTATATCCTGTATATCCACTTGTTCTAATCTCTGTAATAGGTCACTGGTATCTTTCAGGCATCTAGGTAGAGTTTTGACTATGGGTTGCAGGAAGCTATCAATATATATTGCAAGAGGATACAGTGTAGATGATACCCCCGACACTATTGGTCTGCCTGGTGGTCTTTTTACATCCTTGTGGATCTTTGGAACCATATATAATATTGGTATCCTGGGTGTATCTATCGTGAGCATTTTATATAGTTTTTCATCAATAACTTTCTGATCTTACTATTTCCCATAGATATTTTATCTACTTCTTTTTTATAAATTTCTGTTGGATCTTTCATGAGCTTTCATTACTAACTCATCTGCTAGTTGGGGACTTTGCTTCTCATGATTGATTGCGATCCATTGGTTACTGTAGCCCCCCCCCCCTTATCCGCCTTTTTAATAACTACCTCCTCATCTTGTCCCAATTCTTTTAAGAACCTTGTGCCAGGCAAGGTGGTGTGCGATAACGGGCGAAATCTGCTGGCCGCCCTTAAGATCGGCAGGCTGGAGCACATCCCTTGCCTGGCACATGTCATGAACCTTGTCGTCAAGAATTTCTAAAGAGCTACCCCGTGGGTCTGGACTGGCCTGCTGAAGAAGGCTCGAGGTCTGAGTTCGCACTTCTGGAATTCTACCCTCCACGTGTGCTCCAGTGATTGTGCAGCAGCGCAAAATGCACATCACGCAGTACGAAGTGAACATGGCTGACAAGCAGTGGTGGCGGCTCGGGGAGTGGTTGTTGAGCCACCGAGAGTGGAGGCAGGTGAAAAGAGCTCTGCACCATCCTTGCCAGTTTTGAAGAAGCCACCAAAAATGGTCTAGTGCGGACGATTGCCCTTGTCAGCTTGAGGCATTGTGGTGATCTTAGTTCTGGTCATGAACGATCGTTAGACACTCTGAGAATGACAGGTCCCGCCTAGCGACGGAGGGAGGAGAGGACACCAGATGCGGACACGGAGAATTTCTCTCCGTCGAATCCACCAAGGCCCGACAGTTTCTCAATTTTATCGGTCTTCGGGGTACAGGGCTAGTGCAGGAGGCATCAGTTCAGGGTGCTTCATTAGGCAAGTCAGGGCTGTGTTGAAGCTGTGCCAGTGGAAGCGGAGGAGGAGGTGGAGGGAGGAGGTATTCCTAGACACGACGTTACCGACGTCCTGCCTTGGAAAGAGGTTGGCGCGGAATTTGAGGCGGAGGAGGAAAGATGAGGATCGATCAGGTTTGCTTAGTGAGCCCTTGACCAGAGGCTTGGGAAATCAAGGCTCCATCTCTCACATGAGTGCTTGGATGATCCATTTCCTCCAAAAATATCCTCGCATTTAGGCCATCAAAATGAAACAACAGTTGTGGGTGGCCACCTACTGGATCCCGGTACAAAACAAAAAATCAGCCCTTTCCTTCCACCCACCAAATAGAGAGTAAAATGCAGGAAATGGAGACCTTGCTGATTGATCAACTGGAGACATCTGTTGCGTTGTCTACTTCACGTTCCCAAATGTCACGGTGGAACATACATCAGCGACGTGGACAGCAGTAGAGTGCCAAGTAGCCGTAGCGGAAGCAGCAGCAGCAGGCAAGGTGGCAGTAGCATAATGGGTGACCTCTGCTACTTTATTTACCACCTCACCAACGCATGGCAATGCAGGGCACACATCCAACACACAAGAGACCGCTTAAGATCATGGTGCACGACTTTCTGCGTCTCATATACAAGATGTTTTTGTATGTATTCCGGGGATCCCAAATAGAACTCTGGGTTCCAAAATGGGGACGATGGCCCGAGTTCGATCGCCAAGCCATAGAGGTGTTTTGTCCTGCCAGCAACCAGCTCATATCTAGAGCGGAACCTTCAGCAAGCTGGAGGAAGTCATTACAGACAAACGCGATTGGCTTTCACAGATAATGTGGATCGTTTGACTTTTCATCAAGATGAATAGGCATGGAATCTCTGATGATGTTGTTGGCCCCAATTGCCGGAGGTCACCTCCATTAGTTGGCCGGTCTACTTCACTTCCTCTTCAACAGAAATGGTCCTCTTGAAAACTTTTTTTTTAAAATGATCATTTCTTACTGCAATTTTTATTCTCTTTTTCCCCAACCAGTTCATTTTTGCTGGTTTGCTGTGAGGGACCAGTAAAAGACAGCAGGTTTCATGACAACACCGTATTCCATTTACTCAAATTATCTTTAGAAGTTTTCGCATTGTCAATGGTTTTGAGGTTCATGTTGCTGTGAGATACAGTATAATTATGGTCCTTTGAACAGAAATGTTGGCTTTCTAAGTGGCATTTCTCCATAACAATTATTAATAGTCGGCTGAGAAGTCATATTTATAATTTTTTGGGTCATGTTTGCTGTTGAGTACAGCAATAATCATGGTCCCTTTGGAACAGAAATGTGGCTTTTTAAGTGGCATTTCTCCCTCACAATTTTTAATAGAGGATAAGAAATCATATTTATAATTTTTTGGGTTCATTTAGCTTTGAGATACAGCAATAATCATGGGTCCTTTGGAACAGAAATGTGGACTTCTATGTGGCAATTTCTCCCTCACACATTTTTAACAGTGGCTGAGAAGTCATTGATTTATAATTTTTGGATCATCGCTGCTTTGAATGCAGCAATACTACAGGTCCATTAAAAAATTGTTGATTTCTAACCAGACATTTGTTCTTCACAATTGTCCAAAGTGGCCTCAAGGGTCATGCTTTGAACTTTTTGGGGGCATTTTGCTGTGCATGCCAGCTATAATACAGGTCTTTTATAAAAATTTTGTTTCTAACAGACATTTGTTCTTTAACAATTGTCCAAAGTGGCTCAAGGGTCATGCTTTGCTTTGAATTTATGGGGGCATTTTTGCTGTGGAACATGCAGCTGACTACAGGTCCTATTGTAAAAAATGTTGTTTCTAACAGAACTTTGTTATTCCCCAATTGTCAAGAGTGGCTCAAGGGTGATGGTGCTGTCAGAAAACAGGAATAGGTAGGGACACTGTTAATGGAAGATATTGCAAAATGATTGTTTTGCAAGATCTTTAACATAGGCTATCAACCCTGTATGAGACAACCCATTTTTAATCACAATTAAAAAAAGAGGAAACAAAGACATGGTGGGATTCCCATCCTATTTTAAAAATGTGTTTTCTAGAATTAAACTACTAAAAAACTTGCTGTACAAAATAGCTGGTGGTAAAAAAATTTCCTCTGAATTGTACAAGGCAGGTACAGGAAAACTTGACCAGATGTAAGGTTATTCTGAGGACATGGAGTATGGAAGCTCGGACAGAGTACAAAGTACAGAGACAATGTCCTCCAGGCACTGTTGCGTAAAATGAGAAAAAGATGTCAGAAAAAGGGCACCTTGGTGGAACAGGAGCGTTAAGCCACAGTATTTCCAAGTGAAGATCTATTGGTCCGCAATATACGGAGGGGGCAAAGCGTCTACAGGACAGGGACAGTATATGTCCTGTGAAAACTAAATGGGGTTGAAAGACTCCTTTTTCCGGCACCTTTTTAATTGGGTCATGCAGGTTTGGGGCTCATGCTGTGGCTCTGGACCAGGGATAGTCATATGTCCAGTGAAACTTAAATGGTGGTTGAAAGACTTACTTTATTCCGGCACTTTTTAATCTGGGGTCATGCAGGTTTGGGGCTATGCTGTGGTCAGGACAGTATAGTTCAATGCTCCGTGAAAATAAATGGATGGTTGAAAGACTCCTTTTTACTGGCACTTTTTAATCTGGGGGTCATGCAGGTTTGGGGCTCATGCTGTGGCCGGACAGGTTTAGTAATGTCAGTGAAACTAAAAATGGTGGTTCAAATAATACTGCCTCTCTGCACTTTTTAATTTGTGGGTGATGCAGATTTATGGGTCATGCTTCATGCTGTGGTACAAGTCAGGGATAGTGAATGGTCTGTGGATTTTTTTTCTGTGGCTTTTTTAACTAAGTATGTTGCCTATGATGTAGGACGTTATCCATTTGATGCTGTTGTGATTTTATTCAGCTTCTCCAGCCCTGTATGGGTTGTAATAAAGGTATGGTGGTGTTGCCTATCCCTTAGACTTTAATGGTCTTCGGCGATCTTCTGTAATCGACCTTCGAATATCTTGTTCCGTTGAGGGTCCGTATTGTAGTACATAGAGTCCACAGTTGGTCGAGAGCCAACGTATGAGAGATTATAGTAAGGGTGGATTTATATTTGAAAGTGCGGGAGGCTTGTGGGGATGGGGAAGGGGGAGGGGTGAAATATGAGATGGTGGGTTTTGGGATGGTATTGGTTGGATAAGGGGTGGTGGTCGAACACCGGGGGGGGGTCCGGGGGGGGGATGTAGGGGGGGGGGGGGTTGGGGGGGGGGGGGGGTGGGGGGGGGGGGGGGGTGGGGGATGGGGGGGGGGGGGGGGGGGGGTGGGGTGGGGGGAGAGTGAGGGGGGGTAGGGAGGGGGAGGGAGTGTTAGGGTGGGGGGTGGGGGGGGGGGGGGGATGGGGGGTGTGGGAGGGTTAGGGTTTGGGTGATATTTTTGTGTTGTGGGAGGGGGTGCGGGGGGGGGGGGTGGTGGTGTTTTTGGGGGGGGGGGGGGGGTGGGATTGGGGGGGTAAGTCGGCGGTTTGGTGTGCGGGTAGACTGTGTGGCGGGCGACGGGGAGGGTGGGGGGAAAAGGGGGGTGACTCAGGGTGGGGTTTCGGGGAGGGGGGGAAAAAAAAATTCTTTTCTCATAGGCGCCAAAAATTATAAAATAGGGGGTAGGGGTGGGGGTTGTAGTAAAATTCAAAAATGGTGGGTTAATATTTAAATGGGGGAACCTTATTTTTATGGGGACGGGGGCAATGGGGGGTTGGGGGGCTGGGGGGGGGGGGTAGGTGGGCGGGATTTATGGCGGGGATAGTGGGGGGGAGGGTGGGGTGGTTGTTGGGTTTTTAAGGGGTGGGGGGGGTATGGGGGGGGTGGGGGGGGGTGTGGGGGGTGGGGGGGGGGGGGGGTTGTAGTGGTTAGGGGGGGATAACTGAGTGGGTGGGTGGGGGGGGTTGCTAGGGGGGCGTTGGGGAGGGGGGGGGGGGGGAGGGGGGGGTTCGGCGGGGGCAAGGGAACAAAGGGTTTTTCTTGTTGCGGGTCACAGGGACAGATATACGGGGGGGGCTCGTGGGGGGGTGGGGGAGCGGGGGGGAGGAGAGAGGGGGGGGGGGGTAAAATGGGGGTGCCAATTTTTTTTGGGGACGGGGCGGGGGGGGGCGGTACCGGGGGGTGCGGGGGGGGCATATGGTTTAGGAGTAGGCGGCATAGGATCGGGGGGGGGTGGGAAGGGTGGGTGGGGGGGGAGCAGGGTAAGGGGGGGTGACTTGGGGTGTTGCACAGATATTTAGGGGGGGGGAAACAATACAACCGGGAAATGGCAAAAGCAGCGGGTTGGGGTGGGCGGGGACCCGGGCGGGGTGGCGGGGGGGAAAAGGGGGAAAGCAGGGGGGGGGGGCGGTTGGGGGCGACGTTTTGGGCGGGCACCGCGGGGGGGTGGGCAGTTTTATAAATTGGGGGGCGGATGTTTTATTATTTTAGTTTTTTGTTATTTTTTTTTTTTTGTGGAAGCGGGATGATTGGTGGGTGCGAGCGGGGGGGGGGGGGGGACCCAAGGGGTGGGGTGGGGAAGAGTGTGGGGTAGGACCACAATATGGGGTCCGGGGTTTATTAAAATGGGGTGTAGGAAGCGGGGGGGGCCGGTACAGGGGGGGGGGGGGGGAACCCAGGGGGGGGGGGGGGGGGATTATGTTTTAGAAGGGGTCGGAGGGGGGGGGGAAACCACAGGGGGGGGATAGGGGGGGGGTGTGATGCAGACTGGGGGGGGGTGGGGGGTTCGGGGGGTGTCTCCGGATGGTTTTAAGGGACGCGCTCACACCCGGAACTAGCGCCTCTGGGGGGAGGGGGGGGATGGGGTGGGATATTTGTTTTTGGTTGGCAGTAGGGGGGGGATAGAGAGAGAGAGAGTGGGGTTGGGGGGGGGGGGCGGGGGGGGGGGGTAAAAATAAATTTTATAACTGGGCGGGGGAGGGGGGGTGGGGGGGGGAAGTTTGGGAGTAGGGACGTGGGGGGGTTTATTTTGGGCGGGGGGGGGGGGAGGGGTTTTGGGGTGCAGGGGGGGGGTGGGAAGGGTCAGTCGGAGTTGGGGGGGTTCGGGGGGGGGGGGGGGGGGGACCACAGGTAAGCGGGGGTGTGCGGGAACCCGTGGGGGATGACAGGGGGATGGCAGGGGTGTGGGGTCGGGGGGGGGGGGGGACTCAAGGGGCTAGGCTTGTAAATCACTATGGGACGGGTGGCGGGGAGGTGGGTGTGCGGGGGGGTGGGGGGGTTACTTTAAACCAAAAAACCCCTTTTTTCTTTTTTTTGTTTACCCCTCGGGTGTGTTGGGGCAATTTTTTTTACTTATAAAAAAAAACAACCCTTTTTTTTTTTTTCTAAAATTTTTTCCCATTTTAGTCCGTGGGGGGGGGTTGGCTGGTGGGGTGGAATCAAAGGGGTGGGGTTCTCTCCAACACTCTTTTTTTATTGCCTGGGAAATGTGGTTTTCCTGTGGGGGACGGAACGGGGCTTGGGGTTTACAGGGTGGCGGGGGAGAAGAAAGGTGTTGGCCCGGGGGGGATGGGGGGTTTTTTACCACTTAATCGTCGTTTCTTTTTTTGTCTTTACTTTTCCCCCCCCATTTTTTTTCAATTTATTTTTAACCTCCTCCCTATCCCATTTACCTTTTCAAACAAACACCCCCCCCCAAAAACCCCCCAAAACAAAAAAAAAAAAATTTTCCCACACCCCCAATTACCCAACCCCCCAAAACCCCAAAAACACATCCACTCCCCTCACCTTTTTATTTTTCCCCCCCCCCCCCCCCCCCAAAATACCCCCCCCCCCCCCCCACCCCCCCCCCCCCCCCCATTTTCTTTTCTCCCCCCCCCCCCCCCCCCTTTTTTCCCCCCCCTTCCCCCCCCCCCCCCCCCACCAAAAAACCACGCACCCCCCCCCCCCCCCCCCCCCCCCCCCCCCCCCCCCCAGGGTGGTGGGCCCCCCCCCCCCCCGCCCCCCCCCCCCCCCCCCCCGCACCGGCGGGGGATTGATGATGATGACATTGCGGATCCAACGTGGTCTTTTCAGCAGAATTTGACTCCTTTTTCCGGCACTTTTTAATCTGTGGGTCATGCAGATTTAAGGGTCATGCTGCGGTCCAGGACAGGGATAGTCAATGTCCTGTTCAACTAAAATGGTGGTTCAAATAATTACTGCCGTCTGGCACTTTTTAATGTGTGGGTCATGCAGGGTTTAACGGTTCATGACTGCGGTACAGGACAGGGTAGTGAATCTGAATTTTTTTCTGGGATCTTGTTTGCCTATTTGTCTTGCCTAAGATTGAGCACGTATCCAGTTAACTGTTATGGATGTTAATTCCAGCTTCTCACCTCACCTGTTTGGGTGTAAGAATGAAAGATAGTTGTTCCTAATCCCATAGACTTTAATGGTCATCGGCGATTATCGACTATCGGCGATCGACATGATGATTGCCGATATTGACTATCGATTTGATAACAATTGTTGACACAATCGCTCATCACTAACAATAAAAATACCTTTTTGAAAAAAGTGCTTTCACATAAAAAAAAAATGTATAAACTGGGTATCGCCCAGGGAGTAAAACTAACTTGTCATGGCTACTGCACGGTGAGTGCTGTTAAAAAAAAAAATAAAAACTACTAAGATTGCAGTATTTTCTTCACTCTGCCTTCCAAAAAACAGATTTAAAAGCAATCAAGAAGCCTTGTCCCCCAAAATAGGATACCAATAAAAAACATCAAATTCATTCCACAAAATCAAGCCACTACATACAGCTCCGGTACACAGAAAAAAATCAAAAATTATAGCTTCGACTATGGCGATTGCAAAAAAATGTGTTTTATTTTTTTTATTAAAAGTGTTTTTATTGTTGTAAAAGCAGTTTAAAAACATAAAAATATACAAATTGGTATTGCTGTGTAATAATTTCAAACCTCTTGAGTTAAGATAGGATGTCATTTTATACCGCACGGTGACAGCTGTTAAAAAAATTAAAAATAAAATCACTACTAGGATTGCTGTATTGTGTTCAAAATGCCTCACAAAAACCTTAATAAAAAGTTATCAAAGCGTCCCCATAATGGTACCAATAAAAACTATACCTCATCCCGCAAAAAAAAATCAGCTCCATATACAGAAAAATAAAAAAGTTATGGCTGTCAGAATAGGACAACATAAAAACGCAGTTTTTTATAGACATATTTCTATTGTGTAAAAGTAAAAAAACTATATAAACTTTATATCATTGTAATTGTACCGACCCGCAAAGTAAAGTTATCCAGTCATTTACACTGCACAGCGAATGCTGTAAAATTGAAACCCAAAAAACAATGGCGGAACTGCATTTTTTTACCTACATTTTCATGTTACAATGCTAAAGAAAACTGTGGAACACCTATGCACCAAAAATGCACAATACATGAGATCCATGAGGGGTGTTGAATCCAAAACAGTGTAACTCCTGGAAGATTTCCCCTGTTCTGGTACTTTGTGTGGGCTTTGAAAAAAATGTGATCATGGCCCCCACCATATTCTGCGTTCCAAAAGCAAAAATAGTGCTCCCTCCCTTACACGCCCTACCATGCACCCAAGCAGCAGTTTACACCCATATATAGGGTATATTCGAACTTGGAAGAGTTTGCGTAACAACATTTCAGGAGCTTTTTTTCCAGGATTCTTTGTAAAAATTAAACATTTTCAGCAAAAATTGCAGATTGTTGGAAAAAAAAATTTCTTCATTTTCACAGCCTTAAATAAAAATTGTAGAAACACCTGTGAGGTTGATATTACTCACTGACATTCAGGTATATTCCTTAACCCCTTAAGGCCGAACGCCATGAAAAGTAGTTAATGACCAGAACATTTTTTTAGTTTTGGCCTCCTTGCATTTTAAAAACAGGTGTAACTTTCTTATTTTTTCAATGACGCAGTTGGATGAGGCTCGTTTTATTTCAAAGGGACAAGTTATACTTATAAGGGAATTAGTTTAAGTACACTTATAAATAAATGCAGTATTTTTTTCCATAAATTTTTTTTTGTTTTTTTCATTTTTTTTTTACACCATTAAACATTCACAACTTAATAAAACTTGCTTAGATTAATTTCTAAAGGTTATTAAGGATCGTGTGGATAACAAATATGTGTTAGGTTTTTTTGTAGCGTGGTAATTTTATGTACAATTTTTTTTTTTATAATTATTATTTTTAATTTTATTATTTATTTTTTTTATTCTTTTTTTTTACAACTTTTTTATGTTTTTTTTTGTTTCTTTTTTTTTTGACTCCCATGAAGAGAGAACTGTTTAACATTTTTTTTTAAATTTTTTTTACACTTAGTAATGTATTAGCATATTTTCATATATGCTAATAACATGCTAATCTGTGTCAGTCTGGACACAGGCATGTGATTAGGACAGCACACAGTGCGTCCATATCAATGGCTTCATACACAGACAAACTTGGGGCCACGCTAGGTCCCCAGAGCTGACTGTGCAGCCGTTCCCCGTGCTTGTCTGGTCACCGGGTGTTCGATCACCAGACAGAGCAGGGTGGACCCTTTGATTGATACGCCCCCTGCGGTAACGCCACCGCCCGCAATTCAAAGGGTGTTTAAAGCATCGGGTGCGGAGGTTTCTGCTCCCGGGATGCCTGCAGGACATGCTCTGGGATCGGGGACTGTGGTAGTTCAGACCCCGATCCCAGCGCTAGCTGCGGCACCGGGGCGCCGCAAATACCCCGATGTCTGCAGCGACGTCAAAAGACGTCGCTGCATACACGAACGACCCGCACCGGCCGCCGTCAAAGACGGTGCGCGGGGGTCATTAAGGGGTTAAAGGGTGTAGTTTCCGATAGGGGGTCTTTTTAGAGGTGTTTAAGTTTTAGCACCTTAGGGTGTCTGCAAACCTGAAATGGGGCCTAGATAAAGTTGTAATTAAAAGGAGACCCCAGAGCCCGGTAGGTGTTCCTCCTACTCTGAGGCTTGTGGTTGAGCCAAATAGTGCACTTAAGCCACATATGAGCTATCTCTGAAAACGTCTGAATCTGGGGAATCAATATTAAATTGCATTTCCTGGTCACATCTACCATTCTCTTGTGAATAATGAATAAAAACTGAAGATCTGCAAAAAAAAAAAAGTGAAATATTGAAATTTCACCTCCACTTTGCTTTAACTCCTGTGGAACAAACTTTCTAAATGCTGTTTTGAATACTTTAAGGGGTGTAGTTTCTTAGATTGAGTCATTTATGGGGTATCTAACATAAAGGCCCCTCAAAGCCACGTCAGAACTGGACTGGTCCCTAAAAAAAATGTATATTGCAAAAGACATTTAAAGGGAACCTGTCACATAGATTATGTCCCCCTTGCTGAGGACAGCACAAGATAGTGTCAGACTGTGTCCCAGCATGTGCCCCTTATTCTGTAAGATGGTAGCAGTTTTTAGAGCATTTACCCCAAATCTTATTCATAAGCAGATATTAGGCCCCGCCCCACAAAGGCTATCCCCGACACTGACTGTTTTTCACATTTTTCTACTATTCTAAAAAGTAATAGGTTTGTCAATTGAGAAGGGCGGGGCGAGTCTCAGATGGGCGGGGTTTGAAAAAAACTGACTCTTTGAATGACTCTTCGAATGACTCTTCTGGTGAATGAAAACTGCAGATTTGAGCATTAAATACACGAAAAACTACAGGCCCCTTAAGATAAGGGTAAACAGCGCTTGAAACAGCATGTCTGACACTAGCTTGTTCTGCCCTCAGGGGGCATAATCTATGAGATAGGTTCTCTTTAAAAAGTGATGCCAACCTACAGTAAGCATATGGTAGATGTAAGTTATAAACTATTCTGTGTGGAATAACTATCTGTCTTACATTTTTGAAGTTTGAAAATGGTAAATTTTTCAAATTTTTCAATATATTTTGATATTTTTCACAAATAAACTTTTTGGCCCAAAATTTCTTACTGTCTTAAAGCACAATGTGTCATGAGAAAACAGTCTCTGAATCACATGGATAGGTAAAAGTGTCAAAAAGTTATTCTCACATAAAGTGACGCATGTCAGATTTAAAAAATTGGTCTGTATCAGAACTGGCTGTAACGGTGCGGCGCCGATGGACGTACGCCGAAGCGCCGACCCAGACATCCGGGTGTGGATCCTCTGTGATCACCGCAGGCGAGGTGGTTAGACTGGAGGACCACGCAGGGAGTGGAGTCTAAGGGGGCCCCTGGTCTTCCACCAGAGCCGCCCGCAAAGCGGGTGGATTTGGCTGCGGGACCCCCAGGTCACTACCCCTGGCGTGGCTACCTTGCGGTGACAGCCGAGGTGCAGGACAGGAAACACAGGAACGTAGCGAGAACATAAGCAGGGCAGGTTAGAACGCACTCAGGAACACAGCTGGATACAGGAGGGGATCAAACGTACACATGACACCACAGGATACGGCAGGGAAAACTGGAGGGAAACACAGGAGGTTCAGAACCAGGAACACGGCAGGATACATCCGGAGAACAGGAGAGCACTCAGGACAGGAACACAGCAGAATACTGCAGACAACGGAGGACAACAGACAGTTGGCCAGGAGCTCAGATGGGAAGCAGCAAATGGACCAGCAACACTCAGGGGGTTTTTTAAAGTCTCAACGGCAGACCAGAGATGCTGGCAGGAGCTCAAGATGAAGACATGCAAGAGGGGACGGCAAATGAAATCCCTGACCCAGCGTAGAGACAAGAACTTCCTCTTTATAGCCAGAGGTAGGGGTGATGAGGAAGGTGCACGAACAGGAAACTATAAATAGGCGGACAGGATTGCTGGCCGCGCGGCACGCTTTAGGAGCGCAAAGTGCACTAACAGGACCCAGGAAGCATCAGACTGGAAAGGACAGCAAGTACAATAGCAGAACACAGGCTGCTGGGACCCCTGCACAGGGAGCACCAGCAAAGACATGGAGGCTACGGACAGGACGACGGTCCAAGGCAGGGGATCCGCGGCATGAACCGTGACAGTACCCCCTCAAATCCCCCTCCTCCCCATCCAAATCACGATGGATACCACATGGCAAGGGGCCCGCAACCTTATACGGGGGCTACCCCACAAAACCAAGTACAGGCTGTATAAAAAATTTTAAAGGGCCCAGGGTTAATAGGGAAAACCTAGAAACGGAGGTGCATGGGAGGAACAAGCGGGGCACTAGGCAAAATGGGAGGGGAACCCAGGCGGGGCAGAGGAAGCCACAGGGGACTCTAGAAGGCTCAGGGCGGAGACCGTAAGCCACGGGGGACTCAGAAGAGCTCAGAGCGGGACCGTAAGCCAGAGGGACTCAGAAGGCTCAGGGCGGGACCGTAAGCCACGGGGGACTCAGAAAGGCTCAGGGGGGGACCGTAAGCCACGGGGGGACTCAGGAAGGCTCAGGAGGGACCGTAAGCACGGGGATCTCAGAAGAGCTCGGGCGGGACCGTAAGGCCAAGGGGACTCAGAAGGCTTCAGGGGCGGGACCGTAAGCAACGGGGGACTCAGAAAGAAAGGCTCAGGGGGGACACGTAAAGCCACGGGGACTCATAAGGGCTCAGGGCGGGACCGTAAGCCCGGGACTAGACCAGGAAGCTTGGCCCAAACGTAAGCTCTGGGCGGACATGAGCTGGCCAAACGTAGCTCTGGGGTGGACATGAGCTAGGCCAAAACGTAAGCTCTGGGCTGGACATGAGCGTATGGGCCAAACGTAAGCCTGGGCTGGACCATGAGCTAGGCCAAACGTAAGATCTGGGTGGACCATGAGCTAGGCCAAACGTTTAAGACTGGGATGGACCATGAGATAGGCCAAACGTATGCTCTAGGGCTGGAACATGAGCTAGGCCCCCAAACGTTTTAAGCTCTGGGCTGGACCATGAGCTAGGCCAAAGTAAGCTATAGTAGGCTGGGGGGACCATGAGCTAGGCCAAACGTAAGAATCTGGGCTGGACCATGGCTAGGCCAAAGTTGCTCTGGGATGGACCATGAGCATAGGCCAACCGTAGCTCTGGGCATGGAACCATGAGCTAAGGCCATCGTTTGCTCTGGGCTGGACCCATTTGTGGGGGGGAGATAGGCACAAACGTTAAAAGCTCTGGGCTTGGACCTGAGCTAGGCACAAACGTAAAGCTCTGGGCTGGCCATGGCTAGGCCAAACGTAAGCTCTGGGCTTGGACCCATGAGCTAGGCCATACATAGCTCTGGGCTGGACCATGAGCTAGGCCAAACGTAAGCACTGAGGCTGGACCATGAGCATAGGCCCCAAACGTAAAGCTCTGGGCTGGACCTTGAGCTAGGCCAAACGTAAGCTCTGAGGCTGGACCCATGAGCTAGGCCACGGTGTGCAGACACTCTAGACGAGGGCAGGGTTACCCCGGCGGGATCCATGGTTCAGTTCATACTTGTAACGGTGCGTGCCTATGGACGTTTACGCCGAACGGCTTGAGGCGCCGGGCCGACCCAGACATCCGGGTGTGGATCCTCTGTGATCACCGCAGGCAGGATTGTTGGTAGCTGGGAGGACCACCCAGGGGAGTGGAGTCTAAGGGGGCCCTGGTCTTCCCAGGGAGCCGCCGCAAAGCGGGATGGATTTGGTGTGCCTGCGGGACCCCAGGGTCAAATACCCCTGGCGTGCTACTTCGGGTGACAGCCCGAGGTGCAGGGTCAGGAACACAGGAAACGTAGGAGAACATAAGCTGGGCAGGTAGACGCCCACTCAGGTACACAGCAGGATACAGGAGGATCAACGTTTACACATGGACACCACAGGATACTTTTTTTTTTACTTTTTTATTTTTAAGTATTTTTTTTTTTTTTTTTTTTTCTATTTTTTTTTTTAACTTATTTTTTTTTTTATTTTATGGAGGAACCTGGACGGGAACCACAGGAGGTACAGACCAGGAACACGGCAGGTACATCGGGAAACAGGAGAGCACATACAGGACAGGAACACAGCAGAATTACAGCAGACAACGGAGACAACAGGACAGATGGCCGGACTCAGATGGAAGCAGAACTGGACAGCAATCAGGGGTAAAAGTCTCCAACGGCCCAACCAGACGATGCTGCAGGAGCTCAAGTGGAAGACAGCAAGAGAATGCAATGAACTGACCAAAGAGTAGAGACAAGAAATTCCTCTTATAGCCAGAGGTCAGGCTGTGAAGAGGAAGGTGCACAGAAAAAGGAAACTTAAAAAAGGCACGGATGCTGCCGCATGCGCCACGCCTAGGAGGCAAAGTGCCAGACAGGACAGAAGCAAAAGGACTGGAAAGGAAGGCAAGTACATAGCAGAACAACAGGCATGCTGGGACCCTGCACAGGGAGCACCAGGGAGGAGCATGGGCAGGCGACGGACAGGCCGACGGTCCAAGGCAGGGACCGCGGCATGAACCGTGACACTGGCTCCGACGTTAAGGGGTTAATGTGATATCTTGTTCGTGTTTGTGGCTATCTCACTCACTCTGCTCTTCATTCTAGTAGTGTGTTCTCACAATTTTTGTATATCATGTCTCAGAAAGTAAATGTCCTCCTTAATAGAACCAACTTTTATATTAAGCGTGGATAATGCAGAGCTGCATTTAGCGACAGCTTGAAACAGTGTTGTTTCACTACAATCAGCTTCACCAACCTTATGCGTATCTCTTTCCCTGCTTGCTTTAATCCTATTGCCAGTAGGAACTGCAGCTCCTTCCATATCAGACTGCTTCTCACCACCTTCTTCCACATACATCCTCTGGGGAACAGCGGGCTAATGTTTTTTTACATGGAGTCTGAGAGGCCCATCTAGCATACTATACCTGTTAATTAGCAGGTCCCTTAACTTTACCTTTCCCTGCTGCAGCATCCAAGTGTGCAGCGCCATCTTGAAAGCTCCACTCCTCTGAGCCTATCAGCTCCTTGTTGCGGCGGGTCATGTCTGACACTGCCAAGATCACTGTGACAACTTCCCTGGTGCTGCTGGTGTTGTCAGCTTTAAAGTTAGCTACCTGTGACCTATTAGCAGTACCAATTTACAGAATAGGTTGCCGAAGCGCTCTCTCTCTACATGCCTTCCTACATTTGTGGTCAGGCTACGACCCTCTATGTAGCACTTTTTTATAGAATAGGTATGTTAGATTGGTGTGAGTCTAGCTCATAAAATAGTAATCACTCACTAGGACTGGGGACCTTAAAGGGGTGTTATCGTTTCATTAAATGGTCTTCAGAATAAGGGGACAGTGAAAAACAAGGCAACATTGCAATTGGATGTCATTACAAAGCTGCCTTGTTCTCACAGTGTCCCTTATCCTTATGTTTTTATTTTCACCTGATATCCAGTGCGGGTCGAATCCCTCCTGATCCCGCTCCTTGCAATTCACTAGCTGAGATGCTCATTTACTATTCTGTACAGGCCCCTGGGTCGATTCACGGAGCTGTGTCTCTGACTCAGATGTTAGGGGCCTAGTCATTTTCTTCTCCACACCCAGCGAACAGAAACAGACTGTTTCAGGCAGATTGTTACAATGAGAAAACATGACAGTTTTGTCCCTGTGCCTATCTGCTTCCTTGCCTATAGAAGCAGATCTGTTGCAGTTCTTAGAAGCTGTAATACATCTCCAGCCATGAGAAGATCCCCCCCAGTGTCAGATTAGATTGATGCAGCCTGTGGTATGTTTAACAGCTCTTTAAAATAATCCTGCAGTAGAGAGAGACACAGTGAATATGTGGACTCAGAGAGGAGGGGGGGGGAGTCTCAGGCCAGCAGTGAAGGGGGGATGATTTAATCAGTGCGGAGGGGATAGAAACGACTCTGCTTTCTCTGAGCTGAGAAGCCTAAGTGACAGTGTGAATCACGCGATGTTAAGGAAACGATACATCCCCCTTTAGGCTTTGTCTACACTGCAGTGGACAACGACCTGGAAAACGTATTACTAAAAAACATTCTTGAACTTGTGTTTTCTCTGTCCACTGGCCTGTCAAAGCATGCTGAAAAAATGTCAGTTTTTTGGCACATTTTTTTGTGATTTTTTTTTGTTTTTTTGAGCATTTTTTTAAGCGTTTTTATGAGCGTCTTTGCTCTGCTTTATAATGTATTCACAAATTAAGCCATTGGATGTAAACTACACCCTACAGGTGGAGTTAACATGTTAAGTAGTCACTTCCTTGTAGCCATTTTGAGTACTATGTATTTGTGTGCTGCCTGAGTAGCTACTATTTTATTCAATTTTGCACCAGATTCTTGCACCAAAATCACACAAAAAACCCAATTATCTTTCCATACAGCAAGATAACTGTAATAGCGTCAAAATCTGTAAAGAAAAGGATTTTAGCGGAAAATCCATAAACGCATATTTGCGGCAAATTCAGTATAAAAAAAAAATATTTTTAGTGTCAGAAGCGAGATCACTTTATTAGTGCCATAAATTTTTTAAATATATTGATCTTAGCTGCGAAATCCATAAAAAAAAGGATTCTGGCGCCGAAAAAATCCATAATAATACGTTATTTTTAGTGCCAGAAGTAGATAACTTTATTAGCGCTAAAATATGTATTCAGTAAAGGATTTTTAGTGGCAACAATCCGATTAAAGAAACGGAATTCTGGCGCCGAAAATCCGTTATAAAAAATGTAATTTTTAGCGCAGAAGCGAGAGAAACTTTATGAGCACCAAAATATGTTCAGTAAAGGATTTTAGCACCAAAATCCATCAAAAACGGATTCTTGCGCCAAAATCCGTAAAAAAAAACTATTTTTGGCGTCAGGAAAAAGATAACTTTATTAGCGCCAAAATATGTTAAGAAAATAATTTTAGCACCAAAAATCCTTAAAAAACGGATTCTGGCGCCAAAATATGTAAAAAAAAACGGATTTTTTGGTGTCAGAAGCGAGACAACTTTATTAGCGCCCAAAATATATGAGAAAAGGATTTTTGCACTAAAATCATAAAAAAGGATTGGCGCAAAATCCGTAAAAAAAACGTATTTTTGGCGCAAGAAGTGAATAACTTGATTAGCGTCAAAATATGTTAAGAAAAGGGATTTAGCACCAAAATCCGCTAAAGAAAGGATTCTGACGCCAAAATCCATAAAAAATTATTTTTATAGCTGAAAATATGGATGAATGCGCAAAAAAACATTTAGCGGCCAAAGCATGTTCTTTTATTACAAAAGGTACAAAAAAGGACACATCAGACACTTGTATGTAAATTTTATCAGGTTTAACCTTTTTTTACACCCACTTTAGGTGGGACTTGGAGTTCTGGGGGGTTCTTTTCATTGGAAAAAATCGCAGTAAAAAACTACCGCTCGAAAACGCGGCCAAAAAAACGCCGCAAAAGTCGCTCCGGCGCTTTACATAGACTCTCTGTAGTAAATTTTCGGCCTGGCTCTGGCGTTTTTTTTAGAGCAATGTTGCAAATTA
>JAODAL010059195.1:0-21643 GCA_025379985.1 Phyllomedusa bahiana
AAAAAACAGTTTTTTTGTTGTCAATTTGTTCACAACACCTAATTTCATAGATATTCCATAGAAAAATATTCTATTTGTTCTCCAGGTTGTCAGTTGTCAGACCACATTTATTAGGTATTCTGTAGAAACAATTTCTATTTCTACCCCTGGTTGTCAGAAAAGGCCTTATTTCTTCGATAATCCGTAGAAAATATTCTATTTGTACTCCTGGTTGTCAGAAAAGACCACATTTATTACATATCCTGTAGAAAAAAATCAATTGCTAGTCCTGCTTGGCAGTTGTAAATTAAATTCACAGATATTCGATAGAAACAATTCTGTTTCTAATCCTAGTTGCCAGTTGGAAATGATAGGGATGAGAGAAGGTGCTACTTACAGTGCTCCGGACAACAAGCAATCGAGCACATCATCAGTTGCCGGACCGTCAGGCCTGTCATCGCTGGGTCGGTTACCTGTGAATCTCAGTAATGAAGAGCGTCGCCAATCTGTTCTTCAGTGGTTAACGCAACCTTCATCCAGTGGTTTTACCTCCTCGTCTCAGTCACGGCCACAAATGTCGTCATCATCATCGTCAGCATCAGTCCAACCTGAAGCAAATGCAGCCCAAATGTCAACCCATGTACAGACCACTGTGGATAATCCATGTTCTGAAGAGCTCTTTGATGACACAATGCAGTTGGCGTCAGAAGGTATTTCAAAAGATCAAGAGGCCAAAGAGGATGATTTTGTCTGCTCTGACTCCTAATCGCTGATGCTGTCAAAGAAGAAGGAAGCTTGTCAGTCAGCAGAAATCCCGAGCGGTCAGCAACGCCTTGCTGTGCCTGTGGCTTCTAGCCCGCAGCTGCAGGATGTTGACTGTCAGGACGAGGAAGTCACCTGTGGTGATGATGATGATGTTGATAATGACATTGTGGATCCAACATGGTCTTTTAGCGGCATTTGCTTGTGAGCGCCTCATCAGTGGACGAGGAGAAAAATGATGGAGTAGTGTCAGTGCGGGTCCAGCCTCATAAAGGGAGAGGGTGGTCGCAGAAGTTCGCTGAGATTAGTCCACCAGCCATAGTTAGTGGTGGCAGCGGAAACACCGCTACTAGGTTATCACCGTCAAAGAGGTCCAGCACATGTGAAGCCTGGGCCTTTCTCGGTCAAGCCTCAGATTCACCGAGCGATGTCATATTCCAGATTTTCCATCAATGCGTCTGTAAAGGGAAGAATCTAAAGTGTTTAACCACCACGAACATGAATAGGCACATGCAGCTAAAGAATGAAGTGAAGTGGAGGAATCACTTGGAGAAAAAAAGGCCACACAGGTCCTGGACTTCCAACCACTGTGACACCCTCTGTCTCCTCCTCTGCCACTTCCAAGACCAAGCATTCCTCTGCTGCCCATGTCCCGGAGCCGCATGAGCAAGCATCTGCCCCAGTGCCACACACTGTCGCCCAATTACCACCACCAGAGACACAGTCTGCCCCTTCTCTTTCCACCAGTTTGACCTGCACGCCATACAGCGGCCAGTCTAGCAGCCACCCCTTTCTGTACCAGGTCTGGGAGCTGAAGAAACGCTTTCACCCCAACCATCCTAAAGCCAAAAGCCTGAATGTCGGAATCGCCAGGCTCTTGGCCTTGAAAATGTGTGTTTCCGACTGGTGGACACAGATGGGTTCCGCCACGTCATGGCCCTGGCCTGCCCCCAATACCAGATGCTGAGTAGGAATTCTTTTCCCGAAAAGCCGTCCCTGCACCTGCCAGCCACGTGTCAGAAAAAATCTCCAGGGCGTTGGCTACAACTGTGTCCATCTGACCACAGATACATGGACTAGTAAACACGGTCAAGGGCGCAACATTTCTGTGACAGCTCACTGGGTGAGTTGGGTGGATGTCTCTGGTGATGATGGTGGGTCTCATGCTCGCCGCACACTTTTCCACTCTGCAGGGATGGTGCAGGTTTCCGATACCCAAGCTCCACGGGTAGCATCCTGTGCCAAGAGAAACCAGGCCGTGTTGAAATTAATGTGTCTTGGAGGCCATCAACACACAGGTCAAGAGCTGTGGACTGCTCTGCACAATAAGACCGAGCTGCGGCTGGGTAACAAGAACCTGGCGCCAGGCAAGGTGGTGTGCGACAATGAGAGAAATCTCCTTGCTGCCCTTAACATCGGTAGGCTTGCACACATCCCTTGCCTGGCACACGTCATGAACCTGATCGTGCAGAAATTTCTAAAGCGCTACCTGGGTCTTGACTGGCTGCTGCGGAAGGCTCGAGGCCCTAGCTCACACATCCGGCGTACGCACCCTGCAGCATCATCTTGGCCTCCCTGTCAGCCGTCTCATTGTTGACGTGGCAACACACTGGAATTCCACCCTCCACATGCTCCAGTGATTGTGGCAGCAGCGCAATGCCATTACGCAGTACGAAGTGACACATGGCCTGACAAGCAGCGGGGCGGACCTCGGGGTGTTCAGCCATAGAGAGTGGAGGCAGGTGAAAGAGCTCTGCACCATCCTTGCCAGTTTTGAAGAAGCCACCAAAATGGTCAGTGCGGACAATGCCCTTCTCAGCATGACCATTGTGGTGATATTAGTTCTGGAACAAGTGTTGGACACTCTGAAACAGCAGGTCCCACCAGTGACAGAGGAGGAGACGGACACAGATGCAGATACAGAGCCTTACTCGCCGTCGGATCAAGAAGGCCCGACAGTTTCCCAACTTTATAGGTTTTCGTTAGGCTGTGGTTCGGGGTGCAGGGTGGTGCTTCAGCTCTGAGTACAGCGTATGAAGCTAGCCAGGGCTGTGTTGATGCTGTGAATGAGGAAGCGGAGGAGGAGGAGGCATGGTTGTACACTGACTGTACCCATGTCCCTGTGTTGGAAAGAGGTTGGCACAGATTTGAGGCGGAGGAGGAAGATCTGTTTAGTGCCCCTCGACCCAGAGGCTTGGGAAATCAAGGCTGCATCTCTCACATGAGTGCTTGGATGCTCCATTTCCTGCAACATGATCCACGCCTCAAGGCAATCAAAATGAACAGCAATTACTGGGTGGCCACCCTCTTTGATCCACGTTACAAAGCGAAAGTCAGCACTTTCCTTCCACCCACACAAATTGACAGTTGAATGCAGGAATTTGAAACCATACTCATTGACCAACTGGAGACATCTATTGCGTCTCCTTCACGTTCTAATGTCACGGTGGAACAATGTCAGCAACCTGATAGCAGTAGAATAGCAAGTAGTTGTAGCAGCAGCAGCATTGGAAAAAATCTGGTTTAAAATAGTCAACTTAGAGCAAATTTGTATTCTGAGGGTTCGTAAGGGCTTCTGTGATGAATTTGGGGTCATGCTGCGGTAAAGGACAGTGATAGTCAATGTCCTGTTCACTAAAATATTGGTTCAAATACTTATTTCTTCTGTCAAATTTTATTCTGAGGGTCCATAAGAGCATCTTTGCTGGTTTTGGGGTCATGCCACTGTAATAGACACCAATAGTAAAGGTCATATTGAAAAAAAGCATATTTCACACGCATCAAGGCCATCAAAATGAACAGCAGCTACTGGGTGACCACCCTCCTTGATCCACGTTCCAAATCAAAAGTCAGCAACTTCTTTCCACCCACACAAATTGACAGTAGAATGCAGGAATTTGAGACAGGGCTCATTGACCAACTGGAGACATCTGTTGCATCTTCTTCACATTCTAATGTCATGGTGGAACAACGTCAGCAACGTAACAGCAGTAGAATGGCAAGCAGCAGCAGCATTGGAAAAATTCTTATTTGAAATAGTCAATTTCGTCTTACGAATTTTTATTCTGAGGGTCCAAAAGGGCATTTTTGCTGGTTTTGTGGTCAGGCTACTTTGAAAGGGATGGCAGGGATGCCAATAGGGCATTGTTACTGTCAGGGGCCCTAATCAAAAAGGGGCCTGGTGATATGTTAAAAATAGAAACTAGTAATGGGTGAGGGCCCCATTTTATTTAGCTGCATGTGGCCATAAAATGGTTAATAGATGACTGATGGCAGCCCTGGCTCTCGCCGCACCCACTATGGCCATGCCAGCTGAACCTCCGTCTTCCACGTTGGGATGTTCTTGCTGCCACCACATATATGACATGTTCTCGGTCCCTGGTGCAAAAAGTGATAGGGGTCTCCTGCCAGTTACCATGTTCCATTTCCAATACCGATGTCTTCTTATGTGTCAAAGGGACCCGGTAGCAGCTGTTACTGCTGTACCTGTTGTGGCTACGCAGTCCTCGTGTTTTCGGTTAGCCGCTGAAAGGAATTTAATTATTTTAGCCTGTGAATGTTTTTCTGTGCCTCTTAGAGTCTAATTGTCTTGACTAAGATGTACCACGTATCCAGTTTACTGTTGTGGATGGTAATTCCAACTTCTCCTCACCTGTTTGGGTGTAAAACTGAACCTAGTCATCCTCTCCCATAGACTTTAATGGGAATCAACGATTGATCGCGATCGTAAATCGGTGTGATATTTTTCAAAATCCGCAAACGAGATCCCGATGTTTTTGCTGATCGCTCATCACTACTCCTTTGATGAATATTTAATAATCTAAGATACCTACAGTATTTTTAAGTGAAGGGACTCTCCCTCCCCCAATGGATGCTTTAAATACTCTACAAGCACATAATAATAATAATAATAATAAAATTTAAATTTAATAAAAAAAGCGCCCAACATTTTCCGCAGCCACTTTACAATATAGAGGGAATAAGCACAGACAAACCAGACATTACATTATAAAAAAGCTACTGACAAATGAGACACGAGGTGTGAGGTCCTTGCTCGCAAGAGCTTACAGTCTATTAGGGTGTATGGGTGAAACAAAGGGTGACAAGTGCTTGGCTTACAATGGACCACCCAATGTTACATAAATAGGGGGTAGAAATACAAAAAGTGGATGAACCTGCCATCCCAACCATACATCTATATACAGATAAGTGCCTGTGGGTGCCAAAGTGCAGGAAGTGACGAATCCTGAATTTCCTGACTCTTTGCCTCTCTTGGCTAATCTTGACAAGACATGGATACCTAGTCCTGTCCTGAGAAACTGCATTTGGCAGTCACGTCACTCCCAGCAGGAAAAAGTCCACGACCAGATGGATACATCACGAAATTTTACAAAGTCTTACTAGACGACTTATCGGTTCCCTTACTGAACACTTTTAATGGCTTATCCTCTGATTCCCCATTTGCCCCGACCTTCTTTTTTTTTAATCAACAATAAAGTTTATTGAGTAAATCCAAAATATGCTACATTACAGAAAATACATTGCGAAGAAGGATGAAAATAGTGCATAGTGGAGGGCAACACAAAGCCCGATGCCCTGGGCAACTTGAGGCAGAATGGGATGAGAAGACAGCAAGATTTTCCATATCAAACACATAAGTGTAAAAGTTTAGGAACATTGTTCCTAAAGCAGTTATAAAGCATAGAACAGACAA
Organism: Phyllomedusa bahiana; assembly: GCA_025379985.1. Lineage (NCBI taxonomy): Eukaryota > Metazoa > Chordata > Amphibia > Anura > Hylidae > Phyllomedusa > Phyllomedusa bahiana. Next base: position 5,456 of record JAODAL010059195.1, read on the forward strand.
TCTGAACATGAATTGACCCTAGTAAGTACCAGTGATCAGGTATTAGGGCATATTTTACTTGAGGTCAACCACATAGAAAAAAGATAAACCTAAAGCCATTAGCAAACCAGTCAACCATGGCTAGGGAAGGTTTTTTGTAGGTATTGTCACATATCAGTAATATGTCAGAAATTAGTCACAGAGACGCACAGAGAAATTAAACAGACGTTAGCAGGGAAGTAAGGGAGAGATTATGACTCACCTAACACTGGAGGAGAATCGTATGACATGTCGGGATATAGGCTAACTGTAGTGTGGGACTCTAACCATCCGTTCCAAATTGTATTAAATTTATTAAGGCAATTCCTATGTTAAAAGAGCCATTTTTCAATGGAAAGTGCTGCGTTCACTGTACCCATCCATTCTGAAAAGGGTGGAGGTTTTGGAGAAAGCCATTTCCTAGCAATTACTTTTTTAGCAAAGTATGTAGCTTCGATAAAGAAAGTGTGAGTGTTCCTAGACTCAAAAATTTTACAATCTGGAGTCAAAATACAAAGTTTAGGGCAAAGCAGTACGGGGAGCCCATAATATCATTAAGAAATGTAACCACTTGGTCCCAAAACCCAAGAACCTTGGGACATGACCATATCAAGTGACAGAAGGACCCCGGAGCCGAATGGCATTTCAGGCATTCGTCTTCATAATCAGATCTGAATTTGGAGAGTTGACCGGTGGAATAGTAAGTGCGATGAATTATGTAAAGTTGTATCATACGTTCATTATAATTGGGGGAAACTGAGGAGATGCCAACATTCTATCCCACTCATCATCATCCATAGATCCAACATCTCCCTCCCATGCTCGATGAATACCAGCTAGAGAGGACACCGGGTTAACGCGTTGCAATAGTGCATAAAAGTAGAGACTACTTGTTTGTTTGGAGGGGATAATAATAGGGAGAGAAAAGGGAGTTCTTGCAGAGAAGGGCCAAATTGAGTTTGGAAGGCGTGTTTTATTCTTAGATGTGTAAAAATCTGAGAAGGGGCGAGATCAAAGCCCCTTTGCAAAATAGGAAATGGCTTGAGTCCTGAATCACCCATTGAGTGCGACAGGAGCCAAATTCCTTTCACAGGCCAGGCAGTGTCCGACAACAGCCCTATGAATTTGGAAAGATTTTTATTGTGCCACAGCGGGGTTTGCAAATAAAACCAAACCCTTCTTTATAGCAAAGCCTGACCACGCTGTGCCAAACCAACAAAGCTTGCCTTAGTATGGGATGATCATTTAAATGAGACCCTACAATACCGAGACCACAGAATAAGGCATGAAAGGGGTGAGAAAAGTCCGAATTAAATGGGGTAACTACCTGGGCCTGAACTCTAGAACATTCTTCCCTGTCCCATTGAACGAGATGTGTCAATTGACTAGCCAGATAGTACATATGGATCTCCAGGAAGAAGACTCCTCCCTCACACCAAGGATTAGAAAGAAACTTTGAAGCGACTCGGGCTTGACGATTATGCCAAATAAAAGCAATTAAAATGCTTCTGAGATGAATGAGCAAAGCCGAGAGGAGGTAAGTAGGGGATTGCTGAATGACACACAGGATCGCAGGTAGCAAGCACATCTTGATTAAGCTGATGTGGGCCGCAGTGGATAGCCAAAGTTTGTTCCAGGAATGTATCTTCCTCTGCAGAAAAGCAATAAGAGGAGTAGTGCTGAGGGCATCAAACTCTGTCACCGAGCGAGACACACCAATCCCTAAATAAGTAATAGAGGTGGACCAAAGCAGAGGAGTAGATAAAACCTCCTCTGATGGTGCTGAAATATCCACTGGCAACAAGTATGATTTTGACCAACTAATGGTAAGGCCTGAATTATTTCCGAATTCTGTAAAGGTATTTAATGTACATATTCACTTTTTCGTGGATGGATGCAGAACTAAATTGCCTAATTCTATCATCCATTCGTATTTTAACCGCCAGGGGCTCTACTGCCAGCGCGAATAATAACGCGATATAGTGGAAAGGCATCCAACACTCATCCATTAACCAAGACACGTGACCGGGGGTTGGTATTTAACAATTTGACCCAGGAGATGAACTGGGAACCAAACCCAAATTGCAAATAAATAATCCCATTCAATGGAATCGAATGCCTTTGCGGCATCGAGAGAGAGGATTATTCTGGTGCCCACCTAATCATGCAGGGCCTGCAAGTCAGTGAATAGATTTATAGCGGTGGATTTACCTGGCATAAATACAGTTTGATCCAAGTAAACCACCGAAAGGATTACCCTGTTTGCACGCCTAGCCAGGACCTTCGCTAAAATTTGGATCTCTCTCTGAAGTAGGGAAATTGGCCGGTAAGACTCGCACAATGTGGGGTCTTTACCTAGCTTGGGAATTACAACTATAGTAGACTCGGTTAATGACTGTGAATAAAACACTGTAGAAAAAAAATCTAATAATTTTGGAACTAAGGGCCACATGTATAAAACGGTATTGGTCTAAAACTCACTTTTTTTTCCCATAGAAACCTATGGATAAAAAAGTGAGTTTTAGACCAAAACCGTTTCATACATGTGGCCCTAACTGTTCTGCATAAAATATCCTCTTCATGTTATTATCATTAGAGATGCTGAAAAGGCTTTTGACCGTATTGGCTGGACTTTTCTAGAGGGTGTATTAAAGGAGCATTGGCTTAGGTCGTAATTTAGTTGGCAAAATTCTCAGCATGTATCATTCTCCTCATATGCAAATTCAGGTTAATGGCTCGATTTCTTCCCTTTTTAAAACAGCACAGGTACCAGGAAGGGTTGCCCTCTTCCCTCACTCCTATACGCTCTAGTTATGGAGCACTTGATGCAATCAAGTGCTATTGTATATCTGATCCCCTCACCTTGCTTCCATCCTTTATCGTAACCTTAAGGGGGTTTTGCCACGATGTTAAACTGATGTGGGGACATCCCAAATGCAAATTTAAGCAAGTTTGTAATTATAACTAATTAAAAAATATCCGCCATATTAGCGCTCCTGTCTCCTTTCTGTCTCAGTCGTGTACTGCTTGTTGTTAGGGGATCCGACCAGCACTTTCACTTCCCCTTGCCTGGCCGAGCTGGTCAGTTCAATCTGCTCTTTGATCACATTCTGCAGTAATGTTGCTCCCGATGCACTTATCTCTCTTCTGTGCATCCTGACTTATAGGGCGACATGTATGAAGCTCGCCACGTCGGGGCGCATGTTTTCGCCAGATTTATGTCGGCGCCGGGGCACGCTCATACATGCGTTGAAAAGTACACAGCGCCTCGCCAGTGTGTGAGGCGCAGTGCGGGGGCTGAGGCGCAGTACGGGGCTGCGCCTAATATTCGCCGTCCGAGGAGGTGCACTCATACATGCGGTGAAAAGTTCACCGCGCCTCGCCAGTGTGTGGGGCGCAGTGCGGGACTGCGCCGAACATCTATTCCGATTCGAGAGAGGCTGGAAAACAGCGAGAAATCATTAAAGATGTCCATGCGGAGTATGAATCAAAAAAAAAATTAATTCAATAAATTCATTTTTATTTCTTTATTTTCGTTACACCCATACTATTGATCCTTGGCTAACGAAAATAAAGAAATAAACATGATTTTATTGAATTAATATTTTTTTTTCTTTACCCCTATATTATTGATCATTTTATATACACATCAGGACAACTTCTGGAGTCTTATCATTTGATTTCGGCCATGTACGGTTTTATTCCAGATTGCATTAGAAAACCCATAAGAGCGTCGCTCCTTCTCCCATTGGTCCAAATAACCGCGCCTCTTTTAAGTTAGCCAATCACAAACAGAGCTCACTCTGCATTTCTTTTCCCCATAGAACTCTATGAGAAGGTAGCTCAGCCGCTGATTGGCTAAGCAGGACGAGCCCCTCTTCCCACCAACCAATCACAGTACTAGAATATTTCCCATAGACAGTAATAACTTTTAGGGCGACCTTCTATCACGCCCTTCTTTCTCCATTCAAAATAGACGCACTACATATGATTGGTGGGTTCATATCTGCCGCTTGGGCTCAACCAATCAGCTCTTTTCTGTCTTTTTTACTGTATTTTGAACTGTCCCGCCTTTTCATTTGATTGGTCCATACTCTCCATAGCTTATAAGGGGTTTCACTTTTCGCTCCTATTCTGATTGGTCAATACTCCTCCATAGGTTAGAAGGGGCCACTGTCCGCTCCTATTCTGATTGGCTGGTTTTTTGCCGACCAATGAGAAGATTTTAAAAGAATTTGAATTACTGAAATTTCCCGCAATTTCGAATACCCCTTTTTCCCTTGATGTAGCGCCGGTCTCGGCGACAAACGCGTTGTTCGGGATTTGATAGATTTTTTGTTTATAGAAGGTTTCAGCTCTTTTTCAGTTTATTTTACACCTAATAAAAATTATTTTTTTTTTTATCATACCCCCATGCCGCACGGCGCTGAGAGACGAGATTTTATTGACCGATCTGTCCATAGACAAATGGGACAAGTAGCTCGCGCTCTGATTGGCCAGGATAGCCAAGCCCCCGCTAGCTCAGCCAATCAGCTCTTTTCTGCATTTTAACTGTATTTTGAACTGTCCCGCCTTTGAATTTGATTGGTCAATATTTATCCATAGGTTATAATGGGTTCCCTGTGGGCTCCTATTCTGTTTGGGCCAGGATTGCCAACCGCCGCTACTAAAACCAATCAGCTCTTTTCCTGCATTTTTACTGTATTTTGAACTGTCCCCGCCTTTGATTTTGATTGGTCAATACTTCTCCATAGGTTTTAATGGGTTCACGGGTCGCTCCTTTTCTGTTTGGCGGGGTTTCTGCCGACCAATGAAAGAGTTTACAGAATTTGAATTACTGTATTCCCGGCAATTTTCAATATCCAAATTCCCTTTGTAGCGCCGTTCTAGATTTTTGGAAACTGATTTTATTTAGGTATTTTTTTTTTTGTAGGTTTGAGCTCTTTTTCAGAGAATGTTTTACGCCTTTAAAAAAGTCGTTTTTTTTGATTCATACCCAAATGCCGCACAGACATCTTTAATGATTTCTCGCTGTTCCAGCCTGTCTCGAATCGGAATACATGTTCGGCGCAGTCCCGCACTGCGCCTAAGTCCTGCACTGCACCCCACACACTGGCGAGGCGCGGTGAACTTTATACCGCATGTATGATCGCACTACCTCGGGCGGCGAATCTTAGGCGCAGTACCGGGCACGAAACCTAAGTCCCGCACTCCCGCCCCCACACACGGGCAAAGGGCCGGCTTTACTTTTACATGGTATGAAATTAGCGCACTTCTCCCAACCGGGACATACATGAGGTGCAAATTTCCCCGGGGGGAAAAACTCCCGGGGAAACTTTCGCTCCAACGGGGCTTTTTTCCCCATCCCATGTCCCCCATTTTTGTCCCAATGGCCAAAATAATGCCCAGAGATTTTTGTGTGGGGGGGACTATGTCGTTTTTTTTTAAAAATATATATATATATTTTTTTTTTTTTTATCAAACCATTTTAACCCATTTTTTTTAAAAAATTTAAATTTCAACACCCCAATGACCATAGAAATTTAAATACAGCTCAAAAAATATTCTCCACAAATCTAATTTTCCTCCCGGGAGTTCTTTTAAAAAAACTTCAGTAAAATCACAAGCCTTTTTTTTTTTAAGTTTTTAAATTCTATATTTTCCTATATCCTTTTGTATTTTTTTTTCCCTTTAGATTAAAAACATGGGGACTTTTTTTTTATATATTTGATTTTTATAAAAATTGTTTCCCTGTTTTCCCAACTTTTTTCCTCCTACACTTCCCTAACCATTCATTTACCCCGGGTGACACTTATCATGCATGAAAATCCCACAAATTCCCCCTTTTTTTTCTCTTTTTTTAATTGGGAAAAGAACCGCAGGGGCAAAACCCTAGGGGGAAAACCAGGGGCCCCCAAAGCAAACTTTTGGATGGGTCCCCTACCCCCCCCCTCCCCTTTCCACCTTTCCTTACCACGAACATTTACCAGGAAAATGTGGGGCGATAATTTCAGGGGGTAAATACCTCACCATTCATCTCACCTCATACTGCTACTAAAAAAATTTTCCCCTATTTTCACAGACCAAAATTACCCAAAAACCTTTCTACATATGGACCTGGATTATTCCGCCAAAACTTGACCAAAAAAGTGACTGAAAAAAAACCCTAAAAAAAAAAAAAAAAAACATTACTTTAAACGTACACAAAGGGCCAATTTGTTTCCCCCCCTTGAGTGACCATAAAGTGGTAGCTTTCCAGGTACACAGGTGTTTTTCAAAAAAGTTTACTTACTTTTTTGGGCCTACAGGTGACGTTTTTTGTCTGAGGGTCGTTTTATTTCCCTTTTTTTTCTTTATTTTTGGTTTCCCGACCTCCCTGTTTAATTCCTCCGTCCACCACTCGTCCCTGTACCCTTTTTTAAAAACAAAACCACCTTAGACTTTTCCCCACTTTTTTTTTGCTTTTCCCAAAATGAGTTTCCCCCCCCCCATGTACAGGGCTCCCCCCTTTATTAAAGACCCAAATGGTAAGAATTACCCCCTTGGTAATTTTGGGGCTCCCCCCCGTCGGTATGTTGGTGCCCAAAGGGGCCCCCCGGGGGTAGCTAGGTAGCTTGGGACCCACCGGGGAGTAGCTAGGTAGTTGGGGGGACCCTAGGAAACTTCGGGCCCCCGGGTGGTAGCTTGGGGGGTTTCCCTTTTGGGTTTTTTCCCGTCATTAGGGCCCCTTTGGCCCTAATCCCCCCCAGTCTTTTTTGGGCCCCCCGTTGGCTTCCCCCCCCCAGTCATTAGTGCCCCCTGAGGTAAAAGCTCCCCCCCCGTCAAATAGGGCCCCCCGTAGGCAAAAGTTTTTCCCCTCCCCCCAACATTTAAGGGGCCCTCTGTAGGCATAGTTTTCCCCCCCCATTTTTTAGGGCCCCCCCGTAGGGGATAGTTTTTCCCCCCCCCCCCCGTTATTAGGGCCCCCTGGTTGGGAAAAGTTTCCCGCCCAGTTTTTTTTAGGGGGCCCCTTTTTGGTTATAGTTTTCCCCCCAGTTATTAGGGTCCCCTGTAGGGTTTGTCCCCCCCCCCCAGTTATTAGGGCCCCCCCGGCGCAAGTCTCCCCCCCAAATTTGGGCCCCCTGTAGGCATAGTTTTTCCCCCCATTTATTAGGGGGCCCCCGGGAGGGATAGTTTCCCCCCCCGTTATTAGGACCCCCTGGGAAAGGGATAGTCCCCCCCCCCCCCGTTATTAGGGGCCCCCTGTTGGGATAGTTTTCCCCCCCTAGTTTTAGGGGGCCCCCCTTTTGGAAATTCCCCCCCCCCCCCAGTTATTAGGGCCTTTTTTTTTTTAGCATAGTCCCCCCAACCCCCCCGTTATTAGGGCCCCTTTTTAGGAAGCTTCCCCCCCCCCCCCGTCTTTTAAGGGCCCCCCGTAGGGATAGTTCCCCCACAAGGCTTAAGGCCCCCTGTAGGCATAGCTCCCCCCTTCATTAGGGGCCCCCCTACATAGCTCCCCCCAGTTTAATTTTGGGGCCCCCGTTTGGGATAGGGTCCCCCCCAGTCCCTTAGAGCCCCCTGTAGGGAAAACTCCCCCCCCCATCATTAGGGCCCCCCGTAGGTTTTAGCTCCCCCCATCATTAGGGCCCTCTGTTTGGCTAGCTTTCCCCCCCCGTTATTTGGGCCCTCTGTTGGCATAGCTCCCCCCAGTATTAGGGCCCCCCTTTGGGATACTTCACCCCCAGGGCATTAAAGGGGCCCCCTGTTGCCATAGCCCCCCCCCAGTCATTTGGGGCCCCCCGTAGGGGATAAACCCCCCCCCCCGTTTTAGGGGCCCCCGTAAGATAGCTCCCCCCCAGTCATTAGGACCCCCTGTAAAGGCATAGTTTCCCCCCCCCCGTCAAATTTGGGGCCCCCCGTAGGATAGTTTCACCCCCCCGTTAATAGGGGCCCCCCCTGGGAAGTTTCCCCTTCCCCCCCAAACATTAGGGGCCCCCTGTAGGGTTTGGCCCCCCCCCCCCCTTATTAGGGCCCCCTGAGGGAAGTTTTTCCCCCCCGTTTTTAGGGGGACCTGTAGGCCCTAGTTCTTTCCCCCCAGTTATTACGGCCCCTTTTAGGCATATTTTCCCCCCCCGTAAATTTTGGGCCCCCTATGGGATAGTCCCCCCCCCCCAGTTTTTTAGGGGCCCCCTGTAGGGATAGTCCCCCCCCTCCATTTTTTAGGGCCCCTTGTAGGGAAAAGTCCCCCCCCCAGTTATTAGGGCCCCCTGTAGGGTTTTTTTGTCCCCCCCCCTTTATTAGGGCCCCCCGTAGGCATGGTCTCCCCCCCCCAAATTTTTAGGGCCCCCTGAAGGGGATAGTCCCCCAAGTTATTTGGGGCCCCCGGGAGGCATTGGCCCAACCCCCCGTTTTTTAGGGCCCCCGTAGGCATTTGTCAAAACCCCCAGTTATTAGGGCCCCTTGTGGCCAAAAGTTTTTCCCCCCCTTCCCCCCTAGGGTTATTAATTTCCTTTCCGCGCTCCCCCCGGGGCTCCCTCTCCTCCCCGGCCCCCAACCCCGCTTCTTTAGGGGTTGGGGGGAGGGACCCGGGGTCCAACAGAAAATTTTAGGGCCCCATACAGCTGAAGCCCTAAAGGCATAAATTTTCCCATTTTACCACAAAAATACGGTCAAAAAAGGGTTTTTTTGGTGTAGTACAAAAGCAAAAGGGGTTCCCCACTTTTTTCAGTCTAACATATCATAGCCACAGGGCTAAGTAGCTCCATCCATATCCCCCTCCACCCACATACAAAAAACCCCTCCACATTTCCCTTGGTCACGCACCTCACCACCTTCTAAAATAAACACCAGCAAGAAAGTAAAAGTCTAACTCCTATCACAGGGTCAGGTGTTCCCTCTTTTACAATCAGGTACACATGTACGCTGCCACTATACTAACGCCGATATAACACCACCATATGGAGACCACAGTGATCTGACACCAGCTTGAGTCACATCACATTACAGTGAATACAGCACTGATCCAGTAAAGTAGTAAAATAACCCCTGACATCAGGGACTCACCGGAGACATCCTATCTGATGAGTCGTACTCGTCTCTCATGAGTCGTTCTTTTTCCCTTCTCTTCTGCATCCGTTCCACACCGTCATGATGACTTGTTCCGGCCACCACGCATTCCTTTAGAAATTACACACAAATATCTTAGAATCTTCAATTTTCCAGCATTTCTTTACCTATTCCCACCTCTGTACAAACTACCCAGGGGTGGGAGAGCGGGTACAAGCCATAACTTAGAGGCCTAGTATCCTAAGGGGCTGGAAGGTGGGGAGAGGACTAACTCCCTGGAGATAATGCTACAACTATGGGCTGCTGCCCTCTCAATTATATTTCCAGATAGGTAGTCAAGACTCTAGGTAGGTTGGCAAATGGGCAAGGCCCCCGGTAATTAGACAGGCCCTATTTAAGTAGGTAGACCCCCGCCGGATAAGTTGGTAGGCCAGCCCCAGATAGGTTGGTGGGTACCTAGCCACGAGTCCCCTTTAGTTTGTAGGCGGCCAGGGTCCCCTTAATGTTTAGATAGAGTACGGGCCCCTGTAGCGTTAGGTAGCCAGGGCCCCCTTTAGTGTTAGGTAGAGTCAGGGCCCCCCTTTAGGGTTAGGTAGAGTCAGGGCCCACCTTTAGGGTTAGGTAGAGTCAGGGCCCACCTTTAGGGTTAGGTAGAGTCAGGGCCCCCCTTTAGGGTTAGGTAGAGTCAGGGCCCACCTTTAGGGTTAGGTAGAGTCAGGGCCCACCTTAAGGGTTAGGTAGAGTCAGGGCCCCCTTTAGCATTAGGTAGAGTCAGGGCCCCCTTTAGCGTTAGGTAGAGTCAGGGCCCACCTTTAAGGTTAGGTAGAGTCAGGGCCCTCTTTAGGGTTAGGTAGAGTCAGGGCCCCCCTTTAGCGTTAGGTAGAGTCAGGGCCCCCTTTAGCGTTAGGTAGAATCAGGGCCCCCTTTAGGGTTAGGTAGAGTCAGGGCCCCCTTTAGGGTAAGGTAGAGTCAGGGACCCCTTTAGCGTTAGGTAGAGTCAAGGCCCCCTTTAGCGTTAGGTAGAGTCAGGGCCCCCTTTAGTGTTAGGTAGATTCAGGATCCCCTTTAGGGTTAGGTAGAGTCAGGGCCCCCTTTAGCGTTAGGTAGAGTTAGGGCCCCCTTTAGGGTTAGTTAGGTAGCCAGGGCCCCCTTTAGAGATAGCTAGGTAGCCAGGTCCCCTTTAGGGTTAGCTAGGTAGTCAGGGACCCCTTTAGGGATAGCCAGGTAGCCAGGGCCCCCTTTAGGGATAGCTAGGTAGCCAGGGCCCCCTTTAGGGATAGCCAGGTAGCCAGGGCCCCCTTTAGTGATAGCCAGGTAGCCAGGGCCCCCTTTAGTGATAGCCAGGTAGCCAGGGCCCCCTTTAGTGATAGCCATGTAGCCAGGGCCCCCTTTAGTGATAGCCAGGTAGCCAGGGCCCCCATTAGTGATAGCCAGGTAGTCAGGGCCCCCTTTAGTGATAGCCAGGTAGTCAGGGCCCGCTTAAGTGATAGCCAGGTAGCCAGGGCCCCCTTCCTTATATATAATAAAAAAAACAACGAAACAACCGCTCCCGCTCCTGCCGCTCCGATCTCCCCGCCGGCCATTACTGCCATCCTGCATAGGCGGCGCGGTATTGTGACGTCACTGCGCCGCCTACGTCAGCAGTAGGGGCCAGCGCCCAGCAGGCTGAAGGCCTAAAGCCTTCAGCCTGCCAGAGAGATCAGCGGAGCGCAGCGCTAGTGGCGCTCTTCTCCGCTGGCACCGCGCAGCCCCGGGAGTCGGGGACAGTAGTCGGTCTCTGGGCGCTCGGGACGCAGGGCCCGGGCGTGCAGAGACCGGATGCACGTCCGGGCCCTGGGGAGCGATGGCACTGCCTCCGGGACCCACAGGAGCTCGGGGCCCACACTGTGGGCCAGTCCAAGCCTGGTTCGGCGGCTGAGCCGCCGGGCCCCGCTCTGTCATGAGGAATAAGGGAGCCTGCTGCAACCTTGTTCCACCGGGTCCCATACAGGAGTACCGGCTCTCCCTGCCCCACCGTTCATCTTAATTGTATTTACGTCGCACGGACGTGCATACAATTAAGAGATCGCCTCTTGCAAGCAAGGGGGCAGAGCCTGCCACCGCCGGCGGCGGCCCCCCCTGGCTTCACAGACCGGCCGGGCCCCGCAGCTCTGCACCCGTCTGTTATGTTCACTGCTGGCGGGCCTAGGAGCGGCATTACCGGGGTAGCAGATGTGATAGCAGCTGCCCTGGAGCAAGGGCCCCCTAACCCCCAGGCCCCGTGGCAGATGCTTCGTCTGCTTCCCCGGTAGTTACGCCCCTGGAGAACCGTTTCCTACCTTTATCTGATTGCTGGGTGATTGTTCAGCTTTCCTGTATTTGGCCACTGTGAAAAGTAGGAGATGTTACTGCTTTTACCAATGTTACTGTTTCCAACAACTATATCTCTTCACTGTGTGCAATCCCTTCACTAGTGTCTTCCTTTCTTATCAGACAGTGTAATTAACAGGTTCCTGCTGATGCTAATTACTGTCTTGTCTGCAGAACATTGCTGTGCACCATTTGCTCCCAAGAGCTGCAGAACATTGCTTCTATGACTCTGCTTTAAACTGTTTTTTTTTTCCCCCCTCAACTTCACTTTATTTAAACTGTGATGTTCCCCTGCTCTACAGGACCTGAGGAAACTCTGCTTAGAGAGAAACGAGTCGTCCATATACCCCTTGTATGTCCTAATTAAACGTTTGTTTGTTTTAATAAGTAGTGTTAGCGCCTTATGTACCTCATTTTATAGTTGCTTTTTTGCACTAATATATTCCACAAATTATAGGGACAGGGATGCTATTCTCAGGCTCACTAAGCAAAAAGGCCCTATACCTTTGGGTAATGCTAAAATCCTTTCTACCCGATTTTCCTTTTATTGAAATTTAAAAAAAAAAGGGGCTTTGTTTTCTAGGCTAAACGAAGGCCCCGGGGGGATAGTATTTAAAAATTTTAAACTCCAAACCCCGCAAAGCCCCAAGTTTAAAATTTCGGATTACAAGGGCTTTCTTCTTTAACACCCCCCAAAAGACCCTTTCTGGTTTTGGGGTCTCCGACCCAGTCACGGCCTCCCCTAGTCCAGCAGTTGAATTTTTAAAGTGTTTCTAACACAAAGAGAAAATTCCTAAAGGGGTACAGAAAATAATAAAGTTTCAAATATGCTTTGGTTAACTGTACTGCTTCTTTTCCTTTTTCCCTTTTATTCCTTTGCCTACTTTCCCCCTCCCCCCCTTTTTTTTTCTTCCTCCCTTTTCCCTCCCCTTCCCCCCCCCTGGTTTATTTTTTCATAACTTTTTCCAAAAGAAGGGGTTAAACTAATTTTCCTATGCAACATTGGTTTCCTGACAAAATAATTTTGGAATATTTAAGGTTTAAAAAAAAAAATTAAAAACTTTTATTCTAAAAAAAGTTTAAAGAAAAAATTCTCAAAATATGATTCTCTTATTTTTAAGTCAGTTTTTACCTGTTTTTCAAAAATAATCGGGTTTAAAACGCAGTTTTGAGTTAAAAAATTTTTATTTTAACAAACCAATCAGCCCGCTAAAAAAATGTTACCTTTTAATAAAAACCAATTTAATAAGCTAAAAATGTTTCCTTCAATTTAAAAGGGTAAGAAAAATGATGATCACTATTAACCCCCTTTAAGGGCCCCGGCCCGTTTTGGCCTTCCTGAGCCAGCCCTATTTTTGAAAAACTTGGGATTTTCCCCCTTTATGTGAGAATAAATTTTTGACACTTTTACCCACCAGTGATTCAGAGATTGTTTTCTTGGGACACATTGTGCTTTAAAGTTAGTAAGAAAAATTTTTTCCATACAATCCCTTTTTTGTTTGTGAAAAATATCAAAAATTTTTTGAAAATTTGGAAAAATTTTGCGTTTTTTGAAAGTTTGCAAAATTTTCTGCGTGCAAGACAGATAATTTTCCCCCACAAAATAGTTTAAAAACAGACTACCTATTCCACTATGGTTGGAACTTTTTTTAAATGTCTTTTTTTTTTTTTCGACATTAGGGGCTTAAAAATTTTTAGTAGAAATTTTTCTCACATTTTTCAAGAAAATTTTTGCAATTAAAATTTTTTTTAGGGACCACTCCAGTTCTGATGGCTTTGAGGGGCCTGCATGTTTAATCCCCCCCATAAGTGACCCTCTGAAAAACTAGAACCCTTAACGTATTTTAAAAACACTTTTTAGGAAGTTTTGTTAACCCTTTAGATATTTTCACAGAAATTAAAGCAAAGTGAAGGTAAATTTAAAAATTTTCATTTTTTTTTGCAGATTTTCAAATTTATCCTTTTTCATTTGGAATACATAAATGTGACTAGGTAAAAGCAACTTAATATCAATTTCCCCCCGGGTCGGTTTTTTAGGATATCCCATATGTGGCCCTAGTGCATTTTGGCTCACCCAAAGCCCCAGAATAGGGGGAGCACCTACTATATCTAGGGCTCATTTTCAATAATTTTTTTAGGCGCCATTTCAGGTTTGGGCACCCTAAGGGTGCTAAAACTTAATAAACACCCCAAATAGACCGCATTTTGGAAAAACTACCCCCCTTAAGGAATATACCAGGGGTGCTTTGAGTATATAACCCCACACGTGATTCACAAATTTTTTTTAGCATAATGTGAAAAAATTAAAAAACATTTTTTTTCCAAAAATTTGCAATTTTGTTTAAAAAGTTTCATATAACAATAAATCTGGAAAAAAAAAAAACCCAAAAACTTTGTTAAAAAAATTTTTTTCCAATTTGGGCAATACCCTACATGTGGGTGTAAACTGTTTTTTGGGCCATGCAGGGGTATAAGGGGAGGGAGCGTTTTGGGCTTTTGGAAAGGCAATTTTGGGGGGCCATGTGCTTTTTGCAAAGGCCCCCAAAGTAGCAGAACGGGAAATCCCAGAAGCCCCCCCTTTTGGATTCAACCCATCAGGACTCTTTGGGGGTGTACGGCATTTTTGGATGCACGGTGTCCATATTTTTTTTTTAGCATTGGGCAAAAAATGGGGGAAAAACGCTTCGGCTATTTTTTTTTGAGTTTAAATTTTTTTACAGCATCGCCGGCAGTGTAAAAGATGTGATAACTTTCTATGGGGGTCTACAATTACAAGTATAGATTTTATATTTTTTTCTGTTTTTTTACTTTTTCACAGTAAAATACTCTATAAAAATTTCGTTTTTATTTGTCCTATTCTGACAGCCCTAACTTTTTTATTTTGCTGTGGGGTTGTTTTTTTGGGGATGATTGAAGTTTTTTAATTGGAACCTTTGGGGCATTTGATGCTATTTCACTTTTTATTAAAAGGTTTTTGTGAGAAGTTTTTAACAAAAACGCAATCTTTGGGATGTTTTTTTTTTTATTTTTAAGCGGTCACTGTACGGGATATTGACATGGAGCTTTTCTCAGCAGGGCAATACGATTACACCGATACCCAATTTGAATTTTTTTTTTTTTACTGCTTTTTTACAATAAAAACACTTTTATTTAACCAGGGAAAAAACTTTTTGCATCGCCCTAGTCCCCAGAGCCATAACTTTTTAAATTTTTCTGTGCGGAGGTGTGGGCTTTTTTTTTTGCAGATGAGTTGATTTTTTTTTGTATCATTTTTGGGGGGGCAAGCTTTTTGATCGCTTTTTTTTCCATTTTTGGGGGCCAGTTTAAGAAAAAAACGCAATCCCGTAGTGTTTTTTTTTTTTATTTTTTTAAAAGGGGTCACCATGCAGTATCCGTGATAATTTGCTTTACTTTTGGGTCCTACGTTTTTGGGAAAACCCCATTTATATAGTTTTTTTTTTAAGCTGAAGCCTTAAAAAAAAAAAAAGGTTTTTTAGTTTAAAACAATTTTTATGCATCGCTATCCTGAGGCTATACATTTTTTTTTTTTCCTATACAAGCTGATGAGGACTTTTTTTTTTTCGGGGTGAACTGCGTTTTTAATTGGGAAAAAACTTTGGCGTTTCTGGGTTTTTGATCGCTTTTTATTTCCCTTTTATGTGCGCGGGGGGGAACAATTCTTTAAATTTTGTGATTTTTTTTTTTTTTTTACAACGTTCACCCTAGGGTTAATTAACATGACAATTTATAGGGCAGGTCGTTAAAGCACGCGGGGATCCAAAAATGGGTACTTTTTTTTATTTTGATAATTTTTTGGGCGATTGGGGTTTGTAAAGGGGAAAAGGGGTGTCGAAAATTTTTATTTTTTTTTTTTGTTTTGTTTTTAAAAATTTTTTTACTTTTTTTTTTTCTTTTTTTTTTTACTTTTTCACGTTTTTTTTTTACTTTTTTCCCCATAGGGGATTTTAAAGGAGATCTTTGATCTCTCATTCAATAGGGGAACAGTACTAGCTTTTTGCTATACTGGGTTTCCCATGACAACTGTCAGCACATGCCCGGGGCGTGCCCCCAGGGGGACGGGCCGGGCGTCGTAGTCATAGCAACCCAAAGGATTCTTGCCCCCCGTGTTGTGTTGGGGGGAGGAGCGCACGGATCGTCCCACCGTGCGCTTTCTGCCGCCGACAAGCCAGGAGAGCGATCTCCTCCTGCTCTCTCTTAAATTTTTCGACCCGACGTCGCGATAATTAAGGGGTTAACCGGCCCCCCCCCGGGGGATCCGGGTCGGGCCGACGCTGCGGGATGCAGCTGTAATATACAGCTGACACCCCCCGATCGCGGAACTCTGCCTTAAGTTCGGCGATCCCCTGGACGATCCATACTCCAGGGGCTGAACCCCCAAACCACCGGACGAGGTCGGCCAAAAGGGCTGAAGGGGTTAAAAACCAAATAAGGCCCTTTTTACCAAATTTGATATGTGTCGTTAAAACCCAATCATGATTTTCAAAAAAGGAACGCCCCTGTTCAGGGGGTTAAAATAGGTGATTTTATGAATAAAAATTTTGCATTTCACTCAGAGATCTTGTTCTTCTGTGTACTCTGTGTCAATTGGGCCGGGCTGCTCCCTCCAATCTGGCTACCATCCAATATACCCGGGTCCCCCTGAGAGACCACCTTAACAAAAATGGCGCCCAACGTAGGGCTGGAGAAGAACCAGTAAGACGGCCAATATCTCAATCCAGGCACTTCTGCAGACGATGGATAGGGAACACAATAAAC
>JAODAL010059196.1:0-21643 GCA_025379985.1 Phyllomedusa bahiana
CCAGACCGATATCACCCGTATCCAGACCATATACCCCTTATCAACGATATCACCCCCTGATCCAGACGTATCACCCCTTATCCGACCGATATACCCCTGTATCCAGAAAAAAAATTAAACCAATATCCCCCTTATCCAACCAGATATCACCCCCTGTATCCAGACAATATCACCCCTTTCAACCGATATCACCCCTGTATTCAGACCAGATATCACCCTCTGAGTCCAGACCAGATATCACCCCTTGTATCCACCGATTCACCCCTTAACCGACCAGATATCACCCTTACCAGACCAATTCACCCCTGTATCCAGACCGATAAACCCCTTATCAACAAACACCCATGTATCCAGACCAGATATCACCCCCTGTATCCAGACCAGTTATCACTCCCTGTATCCAGACCAGATATCACCCCCTGTATCCAGACCAGATATCACTCCCCTGTTTCCAGACCGGATATCACCCCCTGTATCCAGACCAGATATCACTCCCCTGTATCCAGACCAGATATCACCCCTCTGTATCCAGACCAGATATCACCCCCTGTATCCAGACCAGATATCACCCCCTGTATCCAGACCAGATATCACCCCCTGTATCCAGACCAGATATCACCCCCTGTATCCAGACTGCATATGAAACTCTGTATCCAGACCAGATATCACCCCCTGTATCCAGACCAGATATCACTCCCTGTATCCAGACCAGATATCACTCCCTGTATCCAGACCAGATATCACTCCCTGTATCCAGACCAGATATCACCCCCTGTATCCAGACCAGATATCACCCCCTGTATCCAGACCAGATATCACCCCCTGTATCCAGACCAGATATCACCCCCTGTATCCAGACCAGATATCACTCCCTGTATCCAGACCAGATATCACCCCCTGTATCCAGACCAGATATCACCCCCTGTATCCAGACCAGATATCACTCCCTGTATCCAGACCAGATATCACCCCCTGTATCCAGACCCGATAATACACCCTGTATCCAGACCAGATATCACCCCCTGTATCCAGACCAGATATCACCCCCTGTATCCAGACCAGATATCACCCCCTGTATCCAGACCAGATATCACCCCCTGTATCCAGACCGGATATCACCCCCTGTATCCAGACCAGATATCACCCCCTGTATCCAGACCAGATATCACCCCCTGTATCCAGATCAGTTATCACTCCCCCGTATCCAACCGATATAAACCCCCCGTAATTTCCCGACCAATATCACCCCCTGTATCCAGACCGAATATCACCCCCAGTATCCAGTACCCTGACAAAATCACCCCCTGTATTCAGACCAGATATCACCCCTGATCCAAACCAGATATCACCCCCTGTATCCAGACCAGATATCACCCCCTGTATCCAGAACCGATAATACACCCTGTATCCAGACCAGATATCACTCCCTGTATCCAGACCGGATATCACCCCCTGTATCCAGACCAGATATCACCCCCTGTATCCAGACCAGATATCACTCCATGTATCCAGACCAGATATCACCCCCTGTATCCAGACCCGATAATACACCCTGTATCCAGACCAGATATCACTCCCTGTATCCAGACCAGATATCACCCCCTGTATCCAGACCAGATATCACTCCCTGTATCACGACCAGATATCACCCCCTGTATCACGACCAGATATCACCCCCTGTATCCAGACCAGATATCACCCCCTGTATCCATGTATCCAGACCAGATATCACCCCCTGTATCCAGACCTTACCCTCCCTGTTCCCAAACCCGATACACCCCCTTATCCGACAGAACACCCCCTGTATCCAGACCAGATATCACCCCCTGTATCCAGACCAGATATCACCCCCTGTATCCGACCCTATCACCCCCCCTATCCAACCGATTACCCCGTATCCAGACAGATATCATCCCCTGTACCAACCCCCATAAAAACACCCCTGTATCCAGACCGATAACCCCTTATCCAACCGGGAAACACCCCCCCGTATCCAACCGAAAATCACCCCCCTTATCCAAACCAGATATCACCTGTACCAACCAGATATACCCCCTTTTCCAGACCAGATATACCCCTTTATCCAGACCAATTCACCCCCTTTTCCAGACCATATCACCCCCCCTATCCCGACCAGATATCACCCCCTTACCGCCAGATATCACCCCTGATCCAGACCATTTCCCCCCTTATCCAGACCAAATACCCCCTGTAAACCAACCCGTATCACCCCTGTATCCGACCGAATCACCCCCTGTACCCAACCCGATATCACCCCCTTTCCAACCGGGTTCACCCCCTGTATCCAGACCAATATCACCCCCTGTATCCGACCAGAAATCACCCCCCCTGATCAGACCAATAACACCCCTGTATCCCAAACCGATAATCCCCTTATCAAAAACCAAATCCCCCCTGTACCCCGCCAAACACCCCCTTTATTAAAACCAATATCACCCCATTTTCAGACAGATACACCCCCGATCCAGACCAGATTCACCCCCCCGTAAACCAGAATCACCCTGAACCCAAACCCAAAACACCCCCGTATCCAGACCAATATCACCCCCTGTATCCGACCAGATTTACTCCCCCGTACCAGACCAATATCACCCCCTGTTCCAAAACCCGATATCACCCCCCGATCCGACCCATAATCACCCCCGTATCCGACCAAAAATACCCCCCTTCAACCCAGACCGATATCACCCCCTGTATCACAACCAGATATCACCCCCTTATCCAAACAATACCCCCTGTATCCAACCCAAAACACCCCCGTTTCCAGAAACCGATAAAACCCCTTTATCCAACCAATATCACCCTGTATCCAAACCGGGTAACCCTACCTTCCTGACAGACATACCCCCTGTCCAGACCATATACACCCTTCCACATATACCCCTGTATCCCAGAAATCACCCTGACCAGACCAACCTCCTTCCAGACCAAGATTCACCCCTGTATCCAACCAAATCACCCACCAGACCAATCCCCTGACAGAAACCTTTACCAAATATACCCCTGTATCCAGAGATATCACCCCTGTATCCAACCAGATATACCCCTGTATCAAAATCCATCAACCGATACCTAACCCTTTAAGACCATCACCCAACCGAAACACCCCTACCAGACAATATACCCTGTATCCGACAGATACCACCCCGTATCCCCCCCCAACAAACCCCAACCAGCCATATCACCCTGTACCGACAACCCCCTTACCAGAATACCCTTACCACCAATATACCCTGTATCCACAATATCCCCTTATCAGCCAAAACCTCCTGATCCCCTATCAGCCCTCTTTTAGCGATATCACCCCTTACCAGCAAAATTACCACCCTATCCCCTATCCCCAATTCCCCGATCCACCAACCCTGATCCACCATATCCCCTTTCCAACCAGAATCCCCCAGACATCCCCCCACCAGATATCACTCCCTGTATCCAGACCAGATATCACCCCTGTATCCAGACCAGTTATCAACTCCATGTATTCCTGACCTGATTATCACCCCCTGTGATCCAGACAGATATCACCCCCGGTAATCCAGACCATTTCACTCCTGTATCCAAGAACGAATATCCCCGTATCCAGACCAGATATCACTCCATGTATCCAGACCAGATATCACCCCCTGTATCCAGACCAGATATCACTCCATGTATCCAGACCAGATATCACCCCCTGTATCCAGACCAGATATCACTCCCTGTATCCAGACCAGATATCACCCCCTGTATCCAGACCAGATATCACCCCCTGTATCCAGACCAGATATCACCCCCTGTATCCAGACCCGATAATACACCCTGTATCCAGACCAGATATCACACCCTGTATCCTGACCGGATATCACCCACTGTATCACGACCAGATATCACCCCCTGTATCCAGACCAGATATCACCCCCTGTTTCCAGACTTCATATCACCCCCTGTATCCAGACCAGATATCACCCCCTGTATCCAGACCAAATATCACCCCTCTGTATCCAGACCAGATATCACTCCATGTTGCCTGACAGTATAACTCTGTATCCAGACCTGACATTCCCCTGTTCCAGACCAGATTATCCCTCATGTAATCAGACCAGTTTAAACACCCTCTGTATATAGACCAGATATCACCCTTTATCCTTGTATCCTGGACCAGAATCGCACCCTGTGTACCCAGACCAGATATCACCCCCTGTATCCAGACCAGATATCACCCCCTGTATCCAGACCCGATAATACACCCTGTATCCAGACCAGATATTACTCCCTGTATCCAGACCAGATATCACCCCCTATATCCAGACCAGATATCAGCCCCTGTATCCAGACCAGATATCACTCCCCTGTATCCAGACCAGATATTACTCCCTTTATCCAGACCAGATATCACCCCCTGTATCCAGACCAGAAATCACCCCCTATATCCAGACCAGATGTCACTCTGTATCCAGACCAGATATCACTCCCTGTATCCAGACCATATATCACTCCCTGTATCCAGTCCAGATATCACCCCCTGTGTCCAGACCCGATAATACACCCTGTATCCAGACCATATGTCACCCCCTATATCTAGACCAGATGTCACTCTGTATCCAGACCCGATATCACATCCTGTATCCAGACCAGATATCACCCCCTGTGTCCAGACCAGATATCACCCCCTGTATCAAGACCAGATATCACTCCCCTGTATCCAGACCAGATACCACCCCCTGTATCCAGACCAGATATCACCCCCTGTATCCAGACCAGATATCACTCCCTGTATCCAGACCAGATACCACCCCCTATATCCAGACCAGATATCACTCTCTGTATCCAGACCAGATATCACTCTCTGTATCCAGACCAGATATCACTCCCTGTATCCAGACCAGATTCCTCCGGCTTTCCACTGTACCAATATCTCTTCCCTGTTCTCCAGACCAGATATCACCCCCTGTATCCAGACCGAATATCACCCATCTTGTATCCATGACCAGTTTCATCTCCCTGTCGATCCAGACCAGATATCACTCCCTGTATCCAGACCACATATCACCCCTCTGTATCCAGGCTAGATATCACTCCCCTGTATCCAGACCAGATATCACCCCCTGTATCCAGACCAGATATCACCCCCTGTATCCAGACCACATATCACCCCCTATATCCAGACCAGATATCACCCCCCTGTATCCAGACCCTAGATATTCTCCCCTCTGTATCCAGACCCGATAGTCACTCCTTGTATCCTGACGATATCAACCCCCACCCCCCCCCCCTGTATCCAGACCAGATATCACTCCCTGTATCCAGACCAGATACCACCCCCTATATCCAGACCAGATATCACTCTCTGTATCCAGACCAGATATCACTCCCTGTATCCAGACCCGATATCACCCTTTTCCAGACAGATTCACCCCCCTGTTATCCAAACCAGATATCACCCCCTGTATCCAGACCACATATCACCCCCTATATCCAGACCAGATATCACCCCCTGTATCCAGACCAGATATCACCCTCTGTATCCAGACCCGATATCACTCCCTGTATCCAGACCAGATATCACCCCCTGTATCCAGACCAGATATCACTCCCTGTATCCAGACCAGATATCACTCCCCTGTATCCAGACCAGATATCACCCCCTGTATCCAGACCCGATAATACACCCTGTATCCAGACCAGATAATACACCCTGTATCCAGACCAGATATCACTCCCTGTATCCAGACCGGATATCACCCCCTGTATCCAGACCAGATATCACTCCATGTATCCAGACCAGATATCACCCCTGTATCAGACGGATAATTTCACCTGTATCCAGGAAGACCAGATTATTACTCCGTATTCCAGACCGGTATCACCCCCTGTATCAGACCAGGTTCACCCCTGTGGTCAGGACCAGATATCACCCCCTGTTTCCAGACCAGATATCACCCCCTTTATCCAGACCAGATATCACCCCCTGTATCCAGACCAATTATCACCCCTTTGTATCCTGGAACACTTCAGTCACCCACTTGCTCCAGACACATATCACCACTGTATCCTGGCCACATATCACTCCTTTACCTGACCGATATCACTCCCCTGAAACCAGACAAGAAATATCACTCCCTGTATCCAGTCCAGATATACTCCCTGTATCCAGACAGGATATCATCCCCCTGGTATCACTCAGACCATGATTATCACTCCCGGTTATCTGACCAGATTTCACCCCCTGTATCCAGTCCAGATATCACTCCCTGTATCCAGCCGGATATCTAACCCCTGTATCCCAGACCAGATATCTCTCCACTGTATCCAGACCTGATATCACCGCCTGTATCCAGACCACATATCACCCCCTGTATCCAGACCACATATCACCCCCTGTATCCAGACCACATATCACCCACTGTATCCAGACTAGATATCACTCCCTTTACCCAGACCAGATTTTTTTTTTTTTTTTTTTTTTTTTTTGTTTTTTTTTTTTTTTTTTTATTTTTTATTTTTTTTTTATTGTTTTTTTTTTTTTTTTGTTTTATCACCCCTGAATCCAGGACCAAGTATCACTCCCTGTAACCAGACCAGATTATCACTCCGTTACAGACCAGTTATCACCCCCCTGTATCCAGACCGGATATCATCTCCCTGTTTCAGCCAGATATCACCTCCTGTATCCAGACCAGATATCACCCCCTGTATCCAGACCAGATATCACTCCCCTGTATCCAGACCAGATATCACTCCCCTGTATCCTGACCAGATATCACTCCCCTGTATCCTGACCAGATATCACTCCATGTATCCAGACCAGTATATCATCATGTTTCCAGACCAATATCACCCCCTGTTCCAGACCACATATCACCCCCTGTATCGAGACCCGATATCTCTCCCTGTATCCAGACCCGATATCACCCCCTGTATCCAGACCAGATATCACCCACTGTTTCCAGACCGGATATCACACCCTGTATCCAGACCAGATATCACCCCTCTGTAATACCAGACCGGTTATACCCTGTATCAGATCAGATATCACTATCTGTATCCTTCCTGTGATTAATACCCCTATATCTCCAGACCAGATATCAATCCCTGTATCCAGACCAGATATCACTCCCTGTATCCAGACGAGATATCACACCTCTGTGTCCAGACCAGATATCACTCCCCTGTATCCAGAACCCGATATCACCTCCATGTATCCCTGACCGATCTCTCCCCCTGTATCCAGACCAGATCTCACTCCCTGTATCCAGACCAGATATCACTCCCTATTTCCAGACCAGATATATCTCCCTGTATCCAGACCAGATATCACTCCCTGTATCCAGACCAGATATCACTCCCTGTATCCTGGTCCTGATAACACACCCTTTATCCAGACAGAGATCACTCCCTGTATCCGACCTGATGATCACTCCCTAGTATCCAGACCAGATATCCGCCCTGTATCCTGTACAGATATCCTCCCTGTTTCCTGACCAGATATCACCCCTCTGTATCCAGTCCAGATATCACCCCCTGTTTCCAGACCAGATTTCACTCCCTGTATCATACATGTTACCAACCACTATATCCAGACCAGATATCACTCTCTGTATCCAGACCAGATATCACTCCCTGTCTCCAGACCAGATATCACTCCCTGTATCCAGACCAGATATCACTTTCACTGTACATATATTTATTGCAATTTCTCCTGTCTTTTCTCTGTGTTCGCTGTGCAGAGTCCTTGGTTTGGGGATTGTCCTGCCGCATTCTGTTTTTATCCCTCATTATTATTCTGCCGGATCCACCGGCTTTGACTGACGCCCACCAGGGAGGTATCGGGGTTGAGCCCCCTAGTAGCGCAGAATATCCTTTCTTCTCAGAATGGTTCTTTGTCTTCTGCATAACTGTATTGATCGTACGCTACTGAGATGTGGAGGACGGATCCTTTTGTTATATGAGTGAGTTCCAAGCGGGTCATTATTAGGGTTTATTCGCAATGGATCGCATCTGCAAGTAACCGCTGCGGCATGGATTCACGGCTGCACAATGTATACTAGTTGCATACTGAGCATATATTTACTTTTTACTTGTGAACTTCAGGCTTCCGACTTCTCACTGCTTGCCATGCTTTTATTCCGTGAGTCTCTTGCAGCGACCAGGCTCTGCTTCTATGTATGGGAAACATAGCATTTATGCTGGATATTGTAAAATGGTATAACATGGAACCCCAATCATACATGTAAGTAAGGAGAACTGTATAATGTCACCTCATGGTCAATCTACTCTTTATATTTCGCAAGAAAGGTGATCACCTTAAAGGGGTTTTGCCAAGAACGTGGAGTTCCTCAATAAACAGCGCTGATTACTCCCCTCTTGAGGATTGAAAAAAAGGGGCGCGTGCGTTTTGTGTTTCTGTGTTTAAAAGAAACAAGTTCCTCCTCTGTGAATGTATGCTCACTATCCCATTCCATCGCTCCGTTATTTCAGTCTCTGTCAGTGGGCAAACATTGTTTTGCTAATCCACAGAGGAGAACTGTATTGTGCAAAGCTATATGTGTTTTATTTTCTCCTGTTTTTTGCTTAGGAGAGAAGATAACGCTCAGCAGGCAGCCTCTGTCATTCCTTCTAGGAAACGCTCTTGATGGGAGAGAGGGAGGGGGGTCTGGCTGAGAGCAAGGGGAGCATCTGCATGTTTATTCATGATATTACGTTACAACCAGTGGATTCTCTATACAATAGATACAAGATCTTTCTCCCCACTCCCTTAAAAGCTTGTTCATGTTCCCTGCCATCAGATAAGAAGTGCAAACAAAGCAAGGGCAGCCAGATCAGCTCCTGTCAGGTCCTGGTCGTGTCTAATGTAAACTGTCAGGAAACCAAGGACATATAAGTCAGGCTGAAGCTCTCACAGGCTTCACTTTTTTGACATATATTTAGAAAAGTGATTAAATACCTATTTTGGAAGATCCCACATTAGATCGTGGCAAAACCCCTTTAAATCTACTGCTTAACCATCGGGTGGAGAGGCCGTCATCTTACAACTCCTTTCTAGTCTATACTTACATGGAGAGGCTTTCATCTTACAACCGCTCCCTAGTCTATACTTACATGGAGAAGCTCCATTGTCTATGGCTACTCGGAAAGGCTGTCATCTTACAACCACTCTATTGTCTATGCTTATATGGAGAGGCTGTCATCTTAAAACCGCTCTATTGTCTATACTTATATGGAGAGGCTGTCATCTTATAACCGCTCTATTGTCTATACTTATATGGAGAGGCTGTCATCTTATAACCGCTCTTTTGTCTATGCTTATATGGAGAGGCCGTCATCTTACAACCACTCTATTGTCTATGCTTATATGGAGAGGCTGTCATCTTATAACCGCTCTATTGTCTATACTTACATGGAGAGGCTGTCATCTTACAACCACTCTATTGTCTATGCTTATATGGAGAGGCTGTCATCTTACAACCACTCTATTGTCTATACTTACACGGAGAGGCTGTCATCTTACAACCACTTTATTGTCTATGCTTATATGGAGAGGCGGTCTCTTAAACGCTTATTGTCTACTTATAGGGAGCTGTCATCTTACAACCGCTCTGTTGTCTATACTTACACGGAGAGGCTGTCATCTTACAACCGCTCTTTTGTCTATGCTTATAGGGAGAGGCCGTCATCTTACAACCGCTCTATTGTCTATACTTACATGGAGAGGCTGTCATCTTACAACCGCTCTATTGTCTATACTTACACGGAGAGGCTGTCATCTTACAACCGCTCTATTGTCTATACTTACATGGAGAGGCTGTCATCTTACAACCGCACTCTATTTGTCTATACTTACATGGAAGAGGCCTGATCATCTTACAACGCTCTTTGTCTAATCTTACAAGGAGAGGCTATCATCTTACAAACCGCTCTATTGTCTATACTTACATGGAGAGGCCATTCATCTTACAATCAGCTCTATTGTCTATTCTTTACTGGGAGAGGCAGTCACCTTACAACCCCTCTCTTGTCTCTACTTACATGAACAGGCCCTCACCTTACCACCGCTCTACGGTCTCTTTTTTGACGGAGAGGCTGTCATCTTACATCCCCTCTATTGTCTATGCTTATATGGAGAGGCCGTCATCTTACAACCACTCTATTGTCTATACTTACACGGAGAGGCCGTCATCTTACAACCGCTCTATTGTCTATACTTACACGGAGAGGCTGTCATCTTACAACCGCTCCTTTGTCTATGCTTATAGGGAGAGCGTCATCTTAACAACCACTCTATTGTTTTTGACTATTCATTATTCTATGAGGAGAGGCGGTCATCTTACAACCGCTCTATTGTCTATACTTACATGGAGAGGCTGTCATCTTACAACCGCTCTATTGTCTATGGTTATAGGGAGAGGCTGTCATCTTACAACTGCTCTGTTGTCTATACTTACATGGAGAGGCTGTCATCTTACAACCACTCTATTGTCTATGGTTATAGGGAGAGGCTGTCATCTTACAACCGCTCTATTGTCTATACTTACATGGAGAGGCTGTCATCTTACAACCGCTCTATTGTCTATACTTACACGGAGAGGCTGTCATCTTACAACCGCTCTATTGTCTATGCTTATATGGAGAGGCTGTCATCTTACAACCGCTCTATTGTCTATACTTACATGGAGAGGCTGTCATCTTACAACCGCTCTTTTGTCTATGCTTATAGGGAGAGGCTGTCATCTTACAACTGCTCTGTTGTCTATACTTACATGGAGAGGCCATCATCTTACAACCGCTCTATTGTCTATACTTACATGGAGAGGCCATCATCTTACAACCGCTCTATTGTCTATACTTACATGGAGAGGCTGTCATCTTACATCCACTCTATTGTCTATACTTACACGGAGAGGCTGTCATCTTACAACCACTCTATTGTCTATACTTACACGGAGAGGCTGTCATCTTACAACCACTCTATTGTCTATACTTACATGGAGAGGCTGTCATCTTACAAGCGCTCTTTTGTCTATACTTACACGGAGAGGCTGTCATTTTACAACCGCTCTGTTGTCTATACTTACATGGAGAGGCTGTCATCTTACAACCACTCTATTGTCTATGCTTATATGGAGAGGCCGTCATCTTACAACCGCTCTATTGTCTATACTTACATGGAGAGACTGTCATCTTACAACCGCTCTATTGTCTATACTTACATGGAGAGGCTGTCATCTTACAACCACTCTATTGTCTATGCTTATATGGAGAGGCCGTCATCTTACAACCACTCTATTGTCTATACTTACACGGAGAAGCCTCATCAAATCTATGCTATCTAGGAGAGCGCTCTACCCACTATGTCTATACTTACACGGAGAGGCTGTCATCTTACAACCGCTCCTTTGTCTATGGTTACACTGTAATACGCGCAGTATCCCATCTTGCAGATACTTTGTGTTCTGCTCCAGTTGTTCCCATTTCAGGATGTTACTGTTCCTCTCTTGCAGGACTCTCCAACCAGTGAATGTCAATATCTCGTCAGACGTGTACAGGGCTCATTACCGACCCCGGCTCACGAGCTTCCCTTCTGGTCAATAGAAATGGATTAGGAAAAGACGCTCCAACATCATTGGGGAACAGAAAGAAACATTTTTTTTGGTGCCGGTAAATGTCGCCCTTCATCTGGGGATGTGAGCGCCGCTGAGTCCGGGCAGCTCTAGTGTCCGAGGCGTTGGCTCCATGATTCTCCATTGTTCTTGTCATTTGTCTATAGATACATAGGGCAGATGGAGAGGAGGCGCTCATCCTGCACATTCACGGATTTGCTTCCATTCGTTCTTTAAATGTTAGATTTTCTTTTCTCTCACATGAATCTCTTTCTTTCGCACAATATGGAGCGAGCACCCCTGTCAGCAGCAGAGACTCGGTGATGGGGCAATGGCGGATCCCAGAACTAGAGGGGAGAGGGGCGGCTCTGCCCCAAACAGACCCAACATTGACGGCACCGACACCAGTGCTCCCCGGGGTAATAAACTCTTCACTCCAAACGTTTCTGGGAAAAAATAAAATGATCTTTGGCGCCTCAGGATGGAATCCCCAACAGGAGAGGGGGAAACGATTCCGACGCTAGTTACAGACACAAATTTATGGGAATTTCTGTCTGAAGCTTTCGGCCCATTTATAGGACGCTGCGCTGATTATACTGGGTGTGACTGTGGTCAGCACTGGGTGAAATGAGGGAAAAAAAATACCACTGCGCCATCTTTCTTTGGGGGTGCGGTATAAATGACACATCGGGCCTTATGCATGAAAACTCTCTTGTCTTTGTTGCCCATAGCAACCAATCGGAGCCCATAGCAACCAACCAATAAGAGTCAACCATAGCAAACACAATAGCCAGACTCATGGTAATCAATCAAACCATAGCACCATAGAGCAGAATAATAAAATCATAACCCAAACAGAGCCATAGCAACCAATCAGAGCTCACAGCAACCAATCAGAGCTCAGTTTCATTTCATGTAAGGCACTGGAAAAATAAAAGCTGAGCTGTGATTGGTTGCTATAGACTCTGGTTGATGGCTATGAGCTCTGATTGGTTGCTATGGGCTCTGAGTGGTTGCTGTGAACTCTGATTAGTTACTATCAGCTCTGATTGGTTGCTATGGGCTCTGATTTGTTACTATGAGCTCTGATTGGTTGCTATGGGCACTGATTGGTTGCTATTGGCTTTTAAAATTTATAACCAAAGAGCTTGGGTTTTGGTTGCTATGGGCTCATAATTCTTTGACTTGATTGGTTGGACTTTTTTAAACCCCCGGGGGCCCCCCCCCCAAAAAGGGGGGGGGGGAAAAAAAAAAAAAAAGGGGGGCCCCCCCAAAAAAAGGGGGCCCCCCCCCCCCCTTTTGGGGAAAACCCCCCCTTTCCCCCAAAAAAAAAAAAAAAAAATTTTGGGGGCCCAAAAGGGGGCCCCGGGGGGGGGGCCAAAAAAAAATTTTTTTTTCTTTTTTTTTTTTTTGGGGGGGGTTTTTTTGGGGGGGCCCCCTGGGAAAAGGGGGAAAAAAAAAAGGGCCCCCTTTTTTTGGGGTTTTTGGGGGGGGGGGAAGGGTTTTTTTTTTCCCCAGCAAAAAAACCCCCCCCAAAAAGGGGGGAACCCCCAAAAAAAAAAAAGAACCCCCAAAAAAAAAACCCCAAACCCCAAAACCCCCAAAAGGGGGGCCCCCAAAAAAAAATTTTTTAAAAGGGAAGAAAAAAAAAGGGGGTTTTTAAAAAGGGAAACGGCCGGAAAAAAAATTTTTTTTTTTTTTAAAGGCCCCGGGGGTTTTAAAGGTTACCAAAAAAAATTTTTTTTTTGGGGGTTTTTTTTTAAAAAAAAAGGGGTTTTTTTTTTGGGGGGGGGGGTTTTTTTTGGGGGTTTTTTTTTTTGGGGTTTTTTTTTTGGGGGGGGGGGGTTTTTTTTTAAAAATTTTTTTTGGGGGCCCGTTTTTCCTTGGGGGGGCGGGTTTTTTTTTTTTTTTTTAGGGGGGGGTTTTTATTTTGGGGGGTTTTTTTCCCGGGGTTTATTTTTTTGGGGGCTTTTTTTTTCCCGGTTTTTTTGGTTTGGGGGGTTTTTTTCCTTTTTTTTTGAAAAATTTTTTTTTGGGGGGCCCGGGGGTTTTTGGTTTTTTTTTTGGGGGGGGGGTTTTTTTTTTTTTTTTTTTTCCGGGGGTTTTTTCCTTAAAATGGGGGTTTTTGGGGGTTTTTTTTTTAAAAAAAACCCCTTTTTTTTAAAAAAATTTTTTTTGGGGTTTTGGTTGGTTTATTTCCCCCCGGGGGGGGGGGAAATTTTTCCCGGGTTTATTGGTTTTAAGGGGGGGGTTTTTGGGGTTTTTTTGGGGGGCCCCTTTTTTTTTTTTCTTTGGTTTTTGTGGGGGTTTTTTTTTTTTTGGGGGGGGGTTTAAAAAATTTTTTTCCCCCCTTTTTTTGGGTTTTAAAAACCCCCCCTTTTTTTTTTCCGGGGGGAAATTTTTTTTTTAACCCGGGTTTTTTTTTTCCCCTTTTTTTCCAACCCGATTTGGTTTTTGGGGTTTTTTTTGGGGGTAAAAATTTTTTTTTAAAAAAATTTTGGGGGGAATTTTTCCCCCAAAGGGGGGGGTTTTTTTTTTTAATTTTTTTTTTCCCGGGGTTTGGGTTTTTTTTTTCCCCTTTTTTTTGGGTTAACCCCAAAAGGGGTTTTTTTTTTTTGGGGGGGTTTGGGTTTTAAAAGGGGGGTTTTTTTTTGGCCCGGGGGGGAAAAAAAAAAGGTTTTTTTTGGCCCCCCCCAAAAAAAAAAAAAAAAAATGGGGGCAAAAAATTTGAAAAAAAAAAAATTTTTGGGTTTTTTTTTTTTTTTTTTTTTAAATTTTTTGGGTTTTTTTTTTTTTCCCCAAAAAGGGGTTTAAATTTTTTGAAGGGGCCCAAAAAATTTTGGGGGGGGGGGTTTTGGTTTTTTTTCCCCCCCGGGGGGGGGGGGGGGGGGGGATTTTTTTTTTTTTGGGGGTTTTTGGAAAAAAAAAAAACCCCAAATTTAAAAAACCCAAAAAAAACCCCCAAAAAAAAAACCCAAAAATTTTTTCCCCAAAAAAAATTTTTTTTTTTTTAAAACCCCCCCAAAAAAAAATTTAAAAAAAAAAAATTTAAAAACCCCCCAAAAAAGGGGGGCCAAAAAAATTTTTTAAAAAAACCCCAATTAAACCCCAAAACCCCCAAAATGTGGGGAAAAGCCCAAAGGGAAAGGGGGAAAAAAAGGGGGCCCCCCCCCCCCCCGGGCCCCCCGGGGGGGGCCCCCCCCCTTTAAACCCCCCCCCCCCTGGGGTTTTTCCCCCGGGGGGCCCCCCCCCCAAAAAAAAAAAAAACCCCCCCTTTTTTCCCCCCCCCCCGTTCCCTTACCCCCTTTTTTTCCCCCCCCCTTTAAAAAAAACCCCCCCCTTTTTAAAAAAACCCCCCCCCAAAAAAAAAATACCCCAAAAAAAATTTTAAAAAGGGCCCCCTTTGGAAAAAACCCCTTTTAAAATTTTTTCCCCTTTCCCCAAAAACTTTCCCCCCCCAAAATTAAAAAACCCAAAACCCCCCCCCCCCCGCCCCCCCAAAAAAAAACCCTTTTGTTCCCCCCCCCGTAGGGTCCAAAAAAAGGGGGGGGCCCCCCAAAACCCCCCCCGGGGGAAAAAAACGGCAAAAAGGGGGCCCCCCAAAAAAAAACCAAAACCCCCCGGGTTTAAAAAAAACCCCCCTTTTTTTTGGGCCCCCCCTTTTCCCCCAAAAAAAAAAAAAAAAAATTCCCCCCCCCCGGGGAAAAGGAAACCCAAGGCCCAAAAAACCCCCCCCGGGGGGCCCCCAAAAACCCCCCCAAAAAAAAAAGGGCCAAAAAGGAAAAAAATTTTTTGCCCAAAACCCCCTTTTTAAAAAAAAAAAAACCCCCCCCCAAATTTCCCCTTTAAAGGGGGCCCCCCCCCTTTAAAAAAACCCCCCCTAAACCCCCTTTTTTTTAAAAACCAAAAAAATTTTTTTTGGGAAAAAAAATTTGGGGGAAAGGGGGCCTTTTTTTTTAAAAACCAAAAACCCCCGGGAATTTTTTAAAAAAAAAACCTTTTTCCCCCCCCCCCCAAAAAAAAAAAAACCCCCCAAAATTTCCCCCAAACCCAAATTTTAAAAACCCCAAAAATTCCCCCCCAAAACCCCCTTTTTGGGCCCCCGGGGGTTTTGGGGGGGGGCCCCCCCCCCACCCAAAAAACCAAACCCCCCCCCAAAAAAACAAACCCCCCCCCGGGAAAAAGGGGCCCCCCCCCGGGGCCCCCCCCCTTTTTTAAAAAAAGGGGTTTTTTTAAAAAAAAAAAAAGGGGGGTTTTTAAAAAAATTTTCCCCCCCGGGGGCCCCCCCCGGGAAAAAAAACCCCCCCCCCCCCCCGGAAGGGGAAAAAGGGAAAAAAAACCCCCCCCCCCAAAAAAAAACCCCCCAAAAAAAAACCCCCCCTTTTAAAAAAAAACCCCAAAAAAAAAACCCCCCCCTTAAACCCAAAAAACCCCCCCCGGTTTTAAAAAGGGGGGGGGGGGGTTTTTTCCCCCCCCAAAAAGTTTTTTTTTCCCCGGGGTTTTTTCCCCCGGTTTAAAATTTAAAAACCCCCCAAAAAAAAACCCCCAAAAAAAAAAAACCCCCCCGGGCCCAAAAAAAAAACCCCCCCCCCCTTTTAAAAAAAAATTTTCCCCCAAAAAAAATTGATTAAACCCCCCTTTTTTTAAAAAATTTAAAAAACCCCCCCGGGGCTAAAAAACCCCCCCCGGGTTTTAAAAAAAAAAAAAAAGGGGTTTTGGGGGAAAAAAATTTCCCCCCCCCGGGGGGGAAAAAACCAAACCCCCCTTGCCTTTAAAAAACCCCCCCCCTTTCCCCCCTAAATTTTAAAAGAAACTGGGGGAAAAATTTTAAAAACCCGGCCCCCCCAAAAAATTTAAAAAAAAAACCCCCCAAAAAACCCCCCCCCCCCCCAACCCTTTTAAAAAAAAACCCCCCGGGGGGGTTAAACCCAAACCCCCCCCGGCCAAAGGGGGAAAATTTTAAAAATTTTTCCCCCCCCCCAAAAAAATTTTTAAAAAAAAAAGGGAAAAAGGGGGGAAAAAAAAACCCCTTTAAAAAAAAATTTTAAAAAAAGGTTTTAAAATTTTAAAAAGGGGAAACCCAAAAAAAACCCCAAAAAAATTAAAAGAGGGAAAAAAAAAATTTAAAAGGGGTTTTTTCCCCCTTTTTGGGGAAACCCCCCGTTTTGGGGGCCAAAAACCCCGGGGGAACCCCCAAAAAATTTAAAAATTTAAACCCTAAATTTTTTTAAAACCCCCCAAAAAAACCCACCCCCAAAAAACAAACCCCCCCAAAAAAAAACCCCCTTTAAACTAAAAAAAAAGGGAAACCCCCCCCTTTTTTTTTTTTTTTTTCCCCCCCTTTTGGTAAAAAAACCCCCCAAAAACCCCCCCCCCTAAAATTTTTAAAAAAAACCCCCCCCCAAAAAACCCCCTTTTTTTCCCCCCCCTTTTGGGTTTTAAAAAAATTTTTGGGGGAAAACCCCCCCTTTTTAAAAAAAAAAATTTTTAAAAACCCCCCCTTTTTAACCCCCCGGCCTTAAAAAAAACCCCCCAGCCAAAAAAGCCCCCGGGGGGGGCCCCCGGGGTCCCCCGTTGGGGGGCCCCGGGGTTTTTTAAAAACCCCCCCTTTTCCCCCCCCTTTTTCCCCAAATTTGGGGGAAAAATTTAAAAAAACCCGGGGGGGGTTTTAAAACCCCCCTTTTCGGTTTTCCCCCGGCCCCCCCTTTAACCCCCCCCCCCGGGGCCCCTTTTCCCCCTTTTTTTCCCCCCCTTTTTTAAATTTAAAAAAAAACCCCCCCCCCCTTTCCCCCCCCACCCCCCCTTTTCCCCCCCCAAAAACCCCCCCAAAAATTCAAACCCCCCAAACCCCTTTTCCCCGGGGGGTTTTTTTTTCCCCCAAAAAGGGCCCCCCCCCCAAAAATTTTTGGGGGGGCCCCCCCCCCTTTCCCCCAAAAAAAAAAACCCCCAACCCCCCCCCAAAAACCCCCAAGATTTTTTCCCCCCCAAAAACCCCCCAAAAATTCCTTTAAAAACCCCTTTTAAAAATTTTTTTCCCCCCCAAAAAAAAAAAACCCTTTCCTTTCCCCCCCCCCCCCCAAAAAAACCCCAATTTTTTTTCCCCCCCTTTTTTTTTTCCCCCCCCCCCCCCCGGGGGGTTTTTCCTTCCCCCAAAAAAAATTTAAAAAAACCCCCCCCAACCCCCCCCAAAAACCCCCGCTAATTGGTTCCCTTTTAAAACCCCCCCGGGGGCCCCCCCCCCTGGATTTTTTCCCTTCCCTCCCCCCCCAAAAAAAACCCCCCCCCCCCTTTTTTTTTAAAAATTTTTTTTTAAAAAAAAAGGGGAAACCCCCCAAAAAAAAATTTCCCCGGGTTTTCCCTTTTAAAACCCCCCCCCCCCCAAATTTTTCCCCCCCCGCCGCCCCCCCGGGGTTCCCCCCCCCCCCCCCCCCCTTCAAATTTTGACCCCCCCAAAAAACCCCCCCCAAGGGGGGGGGTTTTTTTTCCCAAAACCCCAAAAAAACCCCCCCCCCCCCCCGGGGGGGGGGGTTTGGCCATTCAACCCCAAAAACCCCCCCCGGGGGCCCCCTTTTGGGCCCCGGGTTTTCCCCCCCCAAAAAATTTCCCTTTTCCCCCCCCCCCCCCCCCCCCCCCCTTTTTTTTTTCCCCCCAAAGGGGCCCGGGCCCCCCCCGGGGGGGCCCCCAATTCCCCCGGGTTTCCCCCCCCTTTTTAAAAGGGGGGGAAAAAAAATTTAAAAAATTTTTTTCCCCCCTTTTTCCCCCCCCTTTTTTTTTTAACCCCTTTTAAAAAAAAAAAAAGAAAAATTTTTTTTTCCCCCCCCCAAAAAACCCCCCCCCCCCAAAAAAATTTTCCCCCCCCCCCGGCCCTTTCCCCGGGGGGCCCCCCCCCCTTTTTTTCCCCCCCCCCCCCCGGGGGGGGCCCCCCAAAAAATTTCCCCCCTTTTAAAAAACCCCCCCCCCCCCCCTTGGGGGCCTTCCCCCGGGGGGGCCTTTTCCCCTTTCCCCCCCCCCTTTTTTTTTTTCCCCCCCCCCCTTTTTTTTTCCCCCCCCCCCCCCTTTTTCCCCCCTTCCCCCCCCCTGGGTTTTCCCCCCCCGGGGGGGGTTTCCCCCCAAAATTTTTTTCCCCCCCCCCAAAAAATTTTCCCCCCTCCCCCCTTTTTCCCCCCCCCCCCTTTTCCTCCCCACGCCCCCTTTCCCCCCCCCCCTTTTCCCCCCCAAACCCTTTGGGGGGGGTTTCCCCCCCCCCCCCCCCGGGGGGGCCCCAAAAACAATTTTTCCCCCCCCCAAACCCCAAAAAAAAAAATTTTTGGGTTTTTTCCCCCCCCCAAAAAAAAAATTTTTTTCCCCGGGGGTTTTTTTTTTCCCCTTTTTTTGGGGGGGCCCCGGGGGGTTCCCCCCCTTTTGGGAAGTTTTTTTTTTTTTTTAAAAATTTTTTTTTTAAAACCCCCAAACCCAAAGGTTTTTTTTTTAAAAAAAAAAAAAAAAATTCAAAAAAAAAAAATTTAAAATAAACCAAAAAAAAAAAAACTAAAAAGCCCAAAAAAGGAAAAACCCCAAATTTAAAAAAAACCCCAAAAAAAAAAAAACCCAAAAACCCCCAAAGAAAAAAAAACCCCAAAATTTAAAAAAACCCCCATTAATTAACCAAAAAAATTTATTTTTAAAAAAAAAATTAAAAAAAAAATTTTTAAAAAAACCCCCCTAAACCAAAAAACACCGCTATTAAAAGCTAAAAAACCCCCGGGGGAAAAAAAACACCCCAAAAAAAAAAAACAACCCCAAAAAAAAAAAACCCCCAAAAAAATCAAACTAAAAATAAGGGGAAAAAAAAAAACCCAAAAAAAAAACCCCGGGGAAAAAAAAGACCCCAAAAAAAAAAAAAGCAAAAAAACCCCAAAAAAAAAAAAAAACCCCCCAAAAAAAAAAAAAATAAAAACACCCAAAAGCTAAAAAAAAAAAACCCCCCCCAAAAAAAAAATTTGGGAAAAATTTAAAAAAAAAAACCCCAAAATTAAACCAAACCCCGGGAAAAAAAATTCAAACCAAACCCCCCAAAAAAAAAACCCCTAAAAAAAAAAAAATTTTTTAAAAAACCCCCAAAAAAAAAAAAAAAAAATAACCCAAAAAAATTTTTTAAAAACCCAAAAAAAAAAAAAAAACACCCAAAACCCCCAAAAAAAAAAAAACCCCAAAAAAAAAAAACCCCAAAAATTTTTAAAAAACCCCCAAAAAAAACTAAAAAAATTTTTAAAAACCCCCGGGGGGAAAAAAACCCCAAAAAGGGCCCCCCTTTTAAAAAAAAATTAAAAAAACCCCTAAATAATCAAAAAACCCCTTTTAATTTTTAAAAAAAAAAAACCCAAAAAAAAAAAAAACCCCCAAAAAGCCAAAAACCCCTTTTTAAAAAAAAAACCCAAAACCCAAAAAAAAGCTAAATTTCCCCCCAAATTAAAAACCCCCCCTTTTTAAAAAAACCCCCTTTTAAAATTTTTTTTAAAAAAAACAACCCCAAAAACCCCAAAAAAAAAACCCCAAAAAAGCTTAAAATTTAAAAAAAAATTAAACCCCAAAAAAAAACCCCCAAAAGCTAAAAAAAAAAAAACCCTTTAAACCCAAAAACCCCCAAAAAAAAAAAAAACCCCAAAAAAAAAAAATTTTAAAAATTTTTTCCAAAAAAAAATAAAAAAAAAAAAAAACCCAAAACCGCTATATAATGCTAAAAATAACGCCCCTATTTTTAATTTCTAAACTAAAGCCGCTAATTTTAACGCTAAACCCAACACCCCTGTAAATGCTCAATAAAACCCCTTATAAAAGCCCCAACTTTAAAAACCGCCCATATAAAGGTTAAACTAACACCGCTATATAATGCTAAACTAACACCGCTATATAATGCTAAACTAACACCGCTATATAATGCTAAACTAACACCGCTATATAATGCTAAACTAACACCGCTATATAATGCTAAACTAACACCGCTATATAATGCTAAACTAACACCGCTATATAATTTCTAAACTAAAAGCCCTATATAATGCCCAAAATAACGCCGCTAAATAACGCTAAACTAACACCGCTGTATAATGCTTCCCAAATAAACACCGCCCATAAATGCTAAACTAACCCGCTATAAAAATTTCTAAAAATAAAAAAGCTATATTTAAAGCTAAACTAACCCCTTTCTTTATAATGCCCAAAATAACACCGCTATATAATGCTAAACTAACACCGCTAATATAATAAAAATTTCAAAAGCACCCCCCCCCCCCTTCCCCCACAAAAGCCCCTTATAGCCCCGGGGACGGGGGCCCCTTTCATGCATCGGAGTTCTCCTTCTCTACGCTCAGCGCCTTCAGAGCCGGTGATTAATCTGCTCTGTGAGATGTCCTGACCTCATCTACAGGTTATTTTCTCATGAATTCATTGATAAAGAAAATGATTATGTAAAAAGTCCTGAGTCCCCGGAGCCTCGCGGAGAACAAATGACCCCAGCGGCCTCCAGTGACATCTCCAGAAGATGGTCCCTCTAATCAGCAGAAGGCTCTGCTGGGGGGTTTTTTACCCCCCTTTTGGGGGGGGGGGGGGGGGGGGGGGGGGGGGGGGTCCAAAATTTGAGGGGTCGCAGGGGTTTCAGAAACCCAAAAAACCCCTACAAAATTCCCCTGTCCATTACCCCGGCTGCTCCGCAGGCTCCTACAGCTGTAAAACCAAAAACATTAATAGGTTCAGCTGGAATTGGAAAGGCTTTAAAAAAGTATAGAACTGTAATCTACATTACAGAAATCATTTACTACCCGCTTGTATAAAAAAAAAACTATTTAAAACTGCCCCCCCATGTACAAAAAATATAACTTTCTAAATTCTGCCCCTATGTACAAAGCTATTATTTCTATAATTTCTGCCCCTCCTTTTACAAGGGAAATAAAATACTATAATACTGCCCTATGTTACGGAATATAAAAAATTTTAATACTGCTCCTATGTAAAAAGCTTTTAAAAAAAATATAAAAAAAGGCCCCCTATGTCAAGAATATAACTATATA
>JAODAL010059197.1:0-21642 GCA_025379985.1 Phyllomedusa bahiana
TGAGGGCCCCTCGTATTTCTGCGAATAACTGTCCTTTTCATCCCGCCCATTCCTGCCTACGTTTACATGCCCTCTGCATCTGCCTCGCCCGGGGTCTGCCACCCGTTTTACCCCCATTTACCTAGTCCCCACCAATTCGGCTGTCACCACGGGGCCTACTTTGGGGTACGCCCGGGGGGGTTCCTTCGGAAAAGCCCGCCCCCTTTGCATGTGAATAAAAGGGGGCCCCTTAGATTCCCCGCTCCCCGGGGTAGGGTACCCAACTCCTTGGGGGTGACCAAGGACCACCCCCGTTTTGCTAGCATCCGTGACATAAAACATATTAAAAAATCTAAATGATCTCCATTTTCCTTTTTCCTATATAAAAACAATATAAAACAAACAGTAAACCTATAGGTACACTCCATCAATAAAACATACAAACATAATACGCCATTAATCATCATGGTAAATACCTAAAAGAAAAAAAATCCAAATTTTGCTTTTCCATCTCCACCCCATTTCATAAAAATTGTATGTTTTCCAAAATATAAATTTTAATGCACCCCTTGTAGAAAATGACCCCTTTACTTATTGACAGAAAAAAAAAAATTTAGGGGTCCAAATACAAAAGAAAATAATTTATAAAAAAAAAAAAAAACATTTTTAAAAAACCTTTTTAAGTAGTAATACAAAGCCATACAAATTTGGTATGGCTGTAATTATACTGACCCATGGGATAAAGTTAACATTTTTTATCAACTATTTTATAGCTACTAGATAGTAAGCATTATACGAACCAAACCCCCCAAAAACTAGAATTGTTTGTTTTTTCCATTGCATCCCACATTGCCCCGTACGACTATGTTGAATAGAAAAAAAACGAATTTAAACCTTGGAGGGGTAAGAAAAAAACTAAGAAAAACTTTGGGAAATGAGAACAACTTCTTCCAAGTAAAAAAACCATTATGTTAACTGTGTTTTGCTACACAGTAAAAAAATTGGGGAAGCATCCCTTTTTTGGTGCGTTTATCATTTTTTTACAGGGGTTTACATAACTGCTTTCTTAAAAAATATAAAATATATATATAAAATATATAAAATATATAAGAAATATATATATATAATTATAATATAACACATAAAATATATATATATATATATATATAAAATAAATATATATTTTTTAATAAAAATTTTTTCCCCCATTTAAAAAACACCAACCTATACAATAAGTCCCCTTTTACAAACATGAAAAAACATACAAATTCCATGCAGATGTAGTCCTTTGTCAAATTTAAAAAAGTAAACAAAGTGCTGGAAGCAAACATAGGTAATAATTCAACCATTGTGCTTTCTATTTTCTGCACCATTATTTCTGGCAAAAAAGGCAAATCTATTGTAAGTAACTGTAATGGTCCCATCTGTTTCCCACAATACCAGAAAAAAAAAAGGGAAACCCAAAAAGAAAACTGGGGCACCATTTTTTCCCACTACAAGAATAAAAAGGGAAACCTGAAAAAATCCGGGTCAATTCAATTCAAATCATCCTGACCTGTTTCTCAACTGACTCATACCTGTGACAGCTTACATTACTACTGTCATAAGTAGTTTCAGGGCCCCGTATAGCCAAAGAATCCGGGCCCTCCACCCTTTACCAATTTTAAAAACCTTTGCCTATAGGAAAAAAGTAAAGCCCCTGTGGGAAACGAAACCCCCCTTAAAAAAACTTGTTAAGGAGTTTCCCCTTTTTTTTACTTTGCACAGGGTTGGGGAAAGACAAAGGAAGATTCTTCAGCATTTGTACTGGTGAATTGTGTGGTAGGGGCTTCTTTTGCTGCAGGTTACTGTTTGCTCCATATGAGCACTATGTTTGAATGATGCACAATAGTCCTAAAAACCCATTTTATTAGAAATTCTTTAGTTTTTACCGATTTTTTTTCGCCAAAGTTAAAAAATTCGGCAATTTTTTTATGGTGATCAAAAAAATTTTCCAGATCTTTCGAAAATTTAAAGGGTTAAAATCTGAGCATCTTTCTTTTAAATATCGCCTTTTTCGGCGCCCCCGAAATTTTGGCCCCCCACAAATCAGATTTTTAGAATAAAGGCAGGGTGAGATTTGTGTGCGACGTCATGAGGGGATGTGTAGGGTTTTGCGTTTGGCGGGAAAAAAATTCACATGCCCCCGTCTTTTTACATAGAACATTTTTTCCCCCTTTGTTTCAGCCTCAGTGTCTCCAGCTCCCATAGGGATGGGAAACCTGCGCCCCCCCCCGGGGGCCAAACAGCTCGGGAAAATTTAAAGTCTATTTCTGCACAGAGAAACCTCTACTATTAGCTAAAAACCCCTTCCAATTTTAAGTTATATTAAGATTTTAAGATTCAAATTATTTGGGTAGAAAATTTTTAAAAAGGAGCATCTACCGCGAAAAATTTCACGGCGGGGGGAGCGGGGGGTGGCCCCGCGGCAAACCAAAACCCAAGGCTCTATCTAAAAAAGAACACTGGATAAATTTTCACCAAGACTTAGTGTAGAAAATTTAGGGGAAATATTTTTATTATTAACATTTGGGCTTTTGAAATATTTTCCGGGATTTTTGGGAAAGCCGGGAACTTATATTGGATACACATCATTTCTATTAACGCGGGCCCTCTTTTTTAGGTGAAAAAACCTCCACTTTTATTATCAGTAAAACATTTCAGAAATGTTTTTCATTTAAAATTTTAAACCCATTACACCGGACTTTTGAAAATTTTCCCCCTTTGGGCCAGTTAAATTACACCCCAAAGCAATTTTGTAGTCAAAAGGGGTTGTTTTGGGGGGCCCAAAAAAATCCCGGGTTTTTCCCATACGAAACAAAAACAGTTACGTTTTTTTTTTGACTTTTGCGCCCCCAAAGGAAATTGTTCTTTGGGAACGCAGCATCCCGCAAATTTTAAAAAACAGCAATTCTATATTAAACCCACGGGTTTATTTAAAAAAATTTGCAAAAAAATCCCGTTTATCTTACGAAAACTCCCAAAAGTTACGTTTTTTTGCCCTTTTGAACCCCCAGAAATTTGTTTAGGGACCCCAGCATCCAAAGAAAATCATAAAACAGAAATTTTCTATTTTCCACCACGGGGAAATTGAAAGGGTGAAAAAAATTCCTTTTAAATTATAACAAAACAAAAAAAGGAAAAAGTTTTTTTTTGGATTTTTTGCCCGGGTCCGATTTTTTTTGATAGACCCCTTTGCAGTTAAATTTGAACCCCAGCAATTAGGTTTTTAAATTAAAAGGATTTAGAATACTGTTTCCCCATCTTTTAAAAAACTTTTCCAAAACTTTTCCCATACCTTTCCTAAAATTTTTTATTTTTTCTGAACAGGGAGAAAAAAATGCAGGGGGAAAAGCGAGCAAAGAGGGGGGTAGCACATGGGGGTTTTAAGGTACGAGAAAAGTCCCCCTTCCCAAGGGCGGGCCAACAACATGAAATCCCCAGCGGATCCCCGGGGGTTTTGCGGGAAACGTCAGGCCTTTTCCTTTCGTTTGGTTTCCAACCCCCATCGATGACATTAAAACCCCCCACAAATGCGTCACCCCAGCATCACACCCATCCGCCCAACAGAAGCACCCCCAAATGTAAACCCCTCGTGTCCCAACCACTGTGATAACCCAAATTGTTGGGGACCCCCTTTGATAAACAAAAGGGGGTTTGGGGGTCAGAAGGCATGTTAAAAACAAGAGGATGATTTAGTCTGCTCTGACCCCCCAGTTACTGATGGCCACAGAGGGGGTTGGGGGAAGCCGTAAATCGGCAAAATCCCGGGGGGTTTCGGCAACGCCTTGCAGTCCCCCTTCTTGAAAGCCTGCACTTCGGGGATGCAGAAAGTCGGGAACGCCCAAGTCCCCTGTGTTGAAAATGATAAAGATGACACATTGCGGACCAAACCTGGCCCTTTTCCCAAAATTTTGGGTTTTCGAGCGCTTCATCAGGGGACGGGGAGGAAGACGGGGGGTATGTCAAAAGGGGCCCCCCCCAAAAAAAAGGGAGAGGGTGGTCGCAGAATCCGCTGATATGATTTCCCCAGCCACGGCAGCGAAACCCCCCCCCCCTTTCCTCGCTTATCGCCGTAAAAAAGGGTTTCCAGGCCCTCCCCAACCCTGGGCCTTCTTTGACCAAGCCCCCTGTTTCCCCCAGCGATGTCAAATGCCCCCTTTCCCGTAAACGAAAAAAAGGTAGAGGCACAAAACCCTTAAGGGGTTAACCACCACCAACATGCCCCTATTTCAAATGAAAGAAAAATGCATGAGTTAAATGGAGGGAACACTTGGCCAAAAAACCAGCCCGGGACGCCGGGCCTCCAACCTTTTGCCCACACCCCTCTGTCCCCCGCCCCCCCTCCCCCCTCCGCCACCACCAAGCTTCCTCACTCCCCATTCCTAAACTCATCCCCAGGGATCAGCCTCCGCTTAAACCCTTCCCCCGTCGCCCAAGAACCACCAGCCCACCAAAGACCCACCCCCCCCTTTCTCCCTCCCGGCCTTTTTGGCCCGCCCCCAAACGCCGTCCAGCACCAGTCTGCAGCCACCTTTCCCTTCTTCCGGGGTTTTGGGGAACCCAAGAAGAAACATTTTTAAACCCCAAAAAACCTTTCCAAAAAACCCAAAACCGAATGTCGGCAGCCAGGTTTTTTGGGCCTTGGAAATGGCCCTTCCCCCGCGGGTGGCCCACGGGTGGGTTCCCCCATGTCATGGCCCCCCTGCCCCCCCAATACCAGTCCGACAGGCATTTCTTTGCCAAAAAGCGTCCCTCCCCCCGGGAAACCCCGGACATCTAAAATTTCAACCAGTGTTGTCGTGCATCTGTGTCCGAAAAGTCCACCCCAAACCCACCGAAAAATGGACTAGAAAAGCACGGCCCCAAAGGGCCCCTAAAATCGGTGAAAAGCTCACTGGGGACGGGGGGGATGCCCGGGGGGGGTTTGACGGTGGCCTCCTCAGGCTGGGCGAAATTTTTCTTCAAAACCCCCGCAGGGTTTGGGTGCAGGGCTTTTTCCCCCAAAAGGCCCTCTGGGGGGAAACACGTGCCCAAGACAAAAAAAGGGCCCGGGTTTTAAAAATTAAAATCTGCCTTGGGAACCCGTCCAAACACGGGCCCAAGGAAAGCTTTTTCCCGGTCAAAGCAACAAACCCGGCCCCCTGGCTGGGGGGCCCAAAAACCCTTTGGGCCCAAAGGCCCGGTGGGTTTTGGCGTTTAACGGGCGAAATTTTCGGGCCGCCCTTAAAATCGTATGCGGAGCACATCCCTTCCCTTTGGAAACATTAAATGAACCTTCCCCGTCCAGAAATTTTTTCCAAAAGAGCAAACCCGGGGCCCTGGCCCCCTTTCTAAAGAAGGCTCAGGTCTGAGTTTCCCCACTTCCCCCCCGTTCGCACCCCTGCTTCATCCCCCCTGGCTGCTTTTGAAAGCGTCGCTCGGCCCCCCCCGTCAACCGCCCTAAATTGTTGACGGGCAACACACTGGAATTCCCAAACCCCTCCACATTCCAGCGATTGTGGCACCACCAATGCCTTTACGCAAAACAAAATGACACATGGCCTGACAAGCAGCGGTGGGGAAACCTGGGGTGTTGAACCAACCGGAGGGGGAGGCAGGAAAAAGGGAGCTTTTCAACCATCCTTTCCAGTTTGAAGAAGCCACCAAAAGGGTCAGGGGCGGACAACCCCTTTGGGTCGCCATGAGCATTGGGGGTAAATCTTAGTTTTTAAACCGATCTTTGGGAAAC
Source organism: Phyllomedusa bahiana (assembly GCA_025379985.1). Taxonomy (NCBI): domain Eukaryota; kingdom Metazoa; phylum Chordata; class Amphibia; order Anura; family Hylidae; genus Phyllomedusa; species Phyllomedusa bahiana. The sequence goes on from JAODAL010059197.1 coordinate 5,750, forward strand.
ACTCAAAAACAAAAAAGGTCCCCCCCACGACGGAGGAGGAGCAACACAGATGCGGACACGGAGCCTTCTCCCCCCGCCCAAACCAAAAAGGCCCGACATTTAATTAACAATTTCACCCGGTCTTCATTAGGCAGGGGGTTTGGGGGTCCAGAGCTAGGAAAAAGGTTTGGCGCATAAACTCTAAAGGGTCCCATCATCCAGGCTAGTCAGGGCTTTGTTGAAAGCTGTCCCCGGAGGAAACGGGGGGGGAAAGGAGGAGGGGGGGTATTCCTAAACACCGATTTTTCCGACGCCCTGCCCTTGAAAGGGGTTTAGGCGCGAATTTGGGGCCGGGGGAGGAATGAGGAAGTTCATTTGCTATTTCCCCTCGACCCAGGGGTTTGGGGAAATAAAGGGCTCCATCTCTCAAAAAGATTGTTTTGGATGCTCCTTTTTCCCCCAACATTTTCCTCGCTTAAGGCCATAAAAAAGAACAACATTTTACGGGGGGCCACCCCCGGGGGATCCCCGGTAAAAAAACAAAACCCCAGCACTTTTTTCCACCCACCCAAATAAGAGTAAAAAGGAAAATGGAGCCCTTTGTTTGGATTGATTAACTGGAGACATCTTTGCGTTTTCTTCACTTTCCCCAAATGTCACGGTGGAACAACTCAGCGACGGGGACAGCAGAGTGCCAAGTGGGTGTAGCGGCAGCAGAAAGGCAAGGGGGGCGGAAGCCAAAAGGGGTGCCCCACTGGCAATCTTTTTTTTCCCACCTAAACCAACGCATGAAATGCAGGGCACACATCCAACACACAAAAGATTAGCTTAAGACATGGTGCAAGACTATCCCGCGCCCCAACACCGGGTGTTTTTGCAAGTGTTCCGGGCCCCAAAAGACTTCTGGGTATCCAAAATGGACAATGGCCCCAGCCGGCTCTCAAAGCCCTAGAGGTGTTGTCCTGCCCAACCCCCACCTCAATTTTGAGCCCAAACCCTTTAGCACAGCTGGGGGTGTCATTACAGAAAAAACGCAACCGGCTTTCCACAGAAAAATGGGGGATCGTTTGACTTTCATCAAAATAATAGGGATGGATCTCTTTATGATGTTGTGGCCCCAATTGCCCCAAAGGGCACCGATTAATTTCCGGTCCCACTTCACATTCCTTTTCAAACAAAAAGGTTTTCCCCTTTAAAACTTTTTTTTAAAATATCATTTCTTACCCGCAATTTTATTCTCTTTTTTCCCCTTTTTATTCTCTTTTTCTGTAGGAACTGTAAAAGACAGCAAGGTTTCAAGACAACACCGTATTTCCCCTTTACTTTACTTTTAAACTTAAGGGGTTTTCGCATTGTCAATGGTTTTTAGGGCATGTTGCTGTGGATACAGCTATAATTATGGTCCTTTTGGGAAAAGAAATGGGCTTCAAAGTGGCAATTTTTTCCCTCACAAAATTTTTTAAATAGGGGGCTGAGAAATCATATTTATAATTTTTTTTTTTTTTCATGTACTGTGAGATACAGCAAAAAATCATGGGCCTTTGGGAAAAGGGAAAAAAGGCTTCTAATGCAAATTTTTTTCCCCCCCCACAATTTTTAAAAATGGCTGGAAAAAGTCATTTTTAAAATTTTTTGGGGCAAGCTTCTTTTTTAAAGGCCCGCAATACTACAAATCCTATTTTAAAAAAATTTGTTTCAAAAAGACATTTGTTTTTTCACAATTGACCAAAGTGGGTCAAGGGTCATGCTTTGAATTTTTGGGGGGGATTTTGCTTTGAAATGCAGCAATACAAAAAAGTTCCCCATTCCCCAAAAAAATTTGTTTTTTAATAACATTTGTTTTTTCACCCAAATTTGGCAAAGTGGCTCATGGGTCAAAGTTTTTTGGGAATTTTTTTGGGGGATTTTTCTGGGACATTTCAGCTATACTTTCAGGTCCCCATTCTAAAAAAAAAGTTGTTTCAAAAAGACTTTGTTTTTCAAAAATTGTCCAAAAGGGCCCCAAGGGGCATGCCTTTTTAATTTTTGGGGGCATTTTGCTGTGACCCTGCAGCTATACTACAGGCCTATTTAAAAAATTTTTTGTTTCTAACAGAACCCTTTGGTTTTTTCACAATTGTCAAGAGGGCTTCAAGGGGAAGGGCTTTTCAGAAACAGGAATAGGTTTGGACACTGTTAAAAGACACATAAATTTCCCAAAAAACTTGTTTTTGCAAAACTTTTAAAAATAGCTATCAATCCCCCGTATTAGACAAACCCTTTAATACAAATTTAAAAAAAAAGAAACAAAAATATGGTTTGGGGTTCCATCCTAAATTTTAAAATTTTTTTTTCTTTGAATTTAAAAATCTAAAAAACTTTCATTTTACAAAATAGCTGGTAATAAAATTTTTCCCCGAATTGTTAAAAGGGAGGTACAGGAAAACTTGAAACCCGGGTGTAGGTTATTCAGGGGGGACAAGGATATGGAGCACAGACAGAGAACAAAGTACAAAAGACAATATTTCCCCCAGCACTTGAGTAAAATGAAAAAAGAATGCCCAAACAAAGGGCACCTTGGGGGTAACGAGCGTTAACCACCATTTTTTCCAAATGAAGCCAATTGGTCCGCCCCTCAAACAGGGGCAAACGCACCCCGGGCTTTACTGTTACTGAGGAAAGGGTGGGGTTTCTCACACTTTCCCCTTCCGCAAATCTGCTTTAGCACGACATTTTTTTTTTTGCTTGCGTCAAACAGGGGATTTTAAAAACCCGCGGGTTTAAAAAGAAAACGGACCCAAACCTTTGGGACCTTTAACCCCCCACCCACTGTAACTCCGGGCCCCGGGGCAAACTGTGGGACAGGGCATTTTTATTTAATGTTTCCCGTTCAACTAAAATGGGTGGGGTTTAAAGACTCCTTTTTTTTGGCACTTTTTAATCTGGGGGTCAGACTGGTTTAATGGGCATACTGGGGGCCCAGGGCAGAGACAGTATAAAGTCCAGTTCAACTAAAAAAGGTGGTTGAAAGACTCCTTTTTTTTTGGCACTTTTTAAAAATGTGGGTCAACAGGTTTTAAAAGGGCATTCTGGGGGTACAGGACAGATATAGTTAGTGTCCATTCAACTAAAATGTGGTTTAAAGATCCTTTTTGCGGGGACTTTTTAAACCTTGGGGGGCATTTCAGGTTTCGGGGTCATGCTGCGGGTTTCCCGGGCAGGGGTATTCCCAAAGTCCAGTTTTGGGAAATAACCTGAGGGGTTCAAAAAATCCTGCCTTCTGGCACTTTTTAATTTTTTTGGGTGATGCAGGGTTTTTAAAGGGGCAGGCCGTGGTTTCAAGACAGGGATATGAAGGCGTGACTTTTTTCTGTGGGCTTTTATAAACCCCCAAATGTGGGTTTCCTAAAGTTACACCGGGACCAATTTTACTGTTGTGGATGTTAATTTCAGCTTCTCAACCCTTTTTTTGGGTGTAAAAATTAAGGTTGGTTGCTCTCCCCCTAGACTTTTTTTTGGGAATCCGCCCCATAATCGATGCCCCACATCCTTAAAAACCCTTTAAACGATAGTGGCCGACCCATCGACTATCCCAACCCATCTCGATACGCCAACCCCCGCCAAACGCTCAACATATAATCATTTTGTTCAAAATTCCCTTGTCGGTTCCCCAATTTTTTTCCAAAATTTTTGCACTACAAACAGGGGGTGTTTTCGTTTATAAAGTCTCTCTTACTGCTTGTGTATCCATTACTGCAGCAGTTTGCAAGTTAACCCATTGTTTACATCTGCCATTTTTTCTTTATACTCCTAACTTATCCCTAGAAGAGATTCTGGTGTTATATAAAGAAGAGCGGGGGATCAAAACATGTCAGAAAGTGATTATTGGGGTTAATTAGGGTGAAATAGACCAAGGTGAGCATCTAGACAGGGTACCCCTTTTCAGGCTGGTTACAGTGTGGCTAGGCCTTTTGGGTCAGTTGAATAATATTGGGCCTTTCAGGGTTATTTCTCTTTGTCCCCCACATAGATGGTAAAATATGCATTTCATTTTTGTGTGTTGTCTGTTTTACCTATCCAGGGCATTTCATTCATTGACATTTTTTAAGCTATCGACTTTTTTGTTTTATATTATGTGGATTTTAAATAATACATTAAAAGTTATGTTTTATTGTGCTTCTATTCTCTATTTGATACATGTTGGAGATACAGACATTGGAAGAGATCTGACTGCTCCCCTGAAGATGCATTCCATCAATTTGGCTTAAGATGTGGGACCAGGGAAAATCAACAGATAGATAAAATATGCATAAATGATGCACTGAAGAAGACACAAATCTATGAAATAAAGGTTTAGAGACATTTTCAAATGTTAAGCATTTGTAACAATTTTATTTCTTTTAAAGTGTTTGATCATCTTTCCTATTAAACTCCTGCATTACTTTGAAATACATTTTGCCTTGTCCTAATTAAAATGGATTAAATATCATTCTCTATACTGATGAAAATGACTGATATTCCTCAATTAAAACAAAAGCTTTTCAGATTTGGATTAGGATCTAAGAATGCTATTAACTCCGGAGCAATAACATGGACTCATATTCTCTGTGATGAGGCTGTTAAAATCAATTTCTGGTTAGGGCAGTCACCTCAAAGAAATTAGTTCTCCCTTCCAAGTTGCAATAACAAGTAGATATGGTTCCAAGCATGCAGTAATTGCATTTGATTTAAAATGTCAGTTGTTGGCTTAATGTGGTAAATGAAATATATACACTGCATGTGCATTTTTCTTTCTACTGTTGACCTTACAACTATAATACACTGTAATGGTATGTAAAGTCCTCTCCTAACACATCATAGGATTTCCAGTGCTAGGTAATGTCTCCAAGGCCATTCCTTCTAAATAGCCACTACTAGCAGAGATCAATACAATAAAAAAATACATATTACATAGTAAAAAAAATAATGTTAATTAAAAAACAACTCCTAATAAAATACTGTAAGTTCTCTTGTCCAGTTCATTGTTCAGGGTCAAAATTTACCAGTAGGCATAGTAGGCCTGTGTCACGAGGCCTACCTGTGATTCAAGTGATGAATCCTTTTGATAATACGTGGAATTGGCATCCAGCTGCACTGAGGAGTAATCTAAGATTCACCTTAATCAACCCAAGGGCATTTGGATTTAGTACCAGCATACTCCCAGATGGCTGCCTTCAGTGTAGTATCCCTCGACAACAGCTGACGTGTAAAGTATATAGCACAAAAGAAAGAGGTAATACTTGTGGTGGGTCAGGCAGTGTGTCAGGAAAGGTGGCATTCAGTTGAAATCCAAATCAGGCAATAGTCGGGGTAGGCAGAAAATTTATCATCACAAATAGAGGATATCTTTGCTGTTCACTAGAGACAAGGAAACTATGGAACAGGCAATAGGGAAATTTAAAATGTCCCTTTAAAAAGGTGTAGGTGAGCAGTTATAGGTGGAGGAAGCAAGTAGCAGTGCATTAGCCCATAACATTTTTAAGGACCAGTGTGCACACTAGAGGAACTGAGGGGAATGTAGCCAGCAGCAGAATTCCTGTCATTGTGGGCAGGGGCGTAACTTTGGTTCAAAAAGTGGGGGGGAACAATTTTCCCTCTTATCCCCTATCTTCCTATCCCTCCCTCCCTCCTCCACTCACATTCTCTTTCACTTCCCCTACCTTCCCTTCTCTCCCCTCCTCTCCCTGCAGTGAAGCGACCCCCTCTAACCCAGCTAGGAGGTCTGAGGGAGTGCTGTGAACTCCCCCAGCAGGTCCGGGTGGGGGCCGATGCCAAACACTTTTGGTGCAATCTGTAAGGTTATGAGCGGTTCTAATTACTGAAGTTTAGAGCCGGACTGGGACTAAAAAGCAGCTCTGGCAATGAAACCGAACCAGCCTTCCTACAATATTACCCCTCTATATGGAAATAAAAAATGTTGTGTGATGCAGCAAGTCTCGCTTAACCCCTCCCATCCCCGTCACTGCTCCATTAAATGTGTTATACACACAACAGAATGAGGGAAATAATAGAACCCAATCTCACTGCACCCCTAGGAATCACTTATGTCACATACTAAATGACATCACTCACTGCACCCCAGAAATGAATTATATCACAGATGGGAGCCACAGAAATGAATTATATCACACATGGGAGCCACAGAAATGAATTATATTACACATGGTAGACATAGAAATTACATTACTAACTGCACCTTAGAAATGAATTGCACATTGTACTCAAGAAATAATATAATTCACTGTACCTCAAAAATGTATTATATTACACACTGAACCCTAGAAATGAATTACATTACTCACTGTACTTCAGAGATTACATTACAACATTCCCCAGAGATCATTACACTGTACCCCAGAGATTACATTACTTACTGTACTCCAGAGATTACATTACACCATACCCCGGAGACTACATTACACACTGTACCCTAGAGATTACATTACACACTGTATCCCAGAGATTACATTACACTGTACCCCAGAGATTACATTACACACTGTATCCCAGAGATTACATTACACCATACACCAGATATTACATTACTCACTGTACCCTAGAGATTACTACATTGCACACTGTACCCCAGAGATTACATTACACACTGTACCCTAGAGATTACATTACACACTGTATCCCAGAGATTACATTACACCATACACCAGATATTACATTACTCGCTGTACCCTAGAGATTACTACATTACTTGAGAAAGAGGGTTGATCCCTTGAAACGTTGTATCATTGCGGCGTTCACCCGGCCGGTTGTCCATGCAACCCTCCTACAAAATGCAGTGAACACTACTAAGGTATTTACCTTTATGCAACCAAACCGTCTACTAGTCTTTTGACTGATACAGATGCATGCTTTTATTGATTGTATGAAAGTATGTCGTTTTTGAATAAAGAAGAATAATTTTCCTAATATACGGTCCACCTTTGTCATATTGAATTGTTTGGACTATGGGAATCCCAGGGAAGATCCCAAAGTGAGACCCAGGAACGTATAGGTTGCTTACAATTATATAAAGGCGGTTGTATATTTATCTATTGATTACTGACTGTACCCCATACATGAGAGATTACATTACACACTGTACTCCAGAGATCACTACATTACCCACTGTACCACAGAGATTACATTACACCATACACGAGAGATTACATTATTCACTGTACCTTAGAAATGAATTGCACATTGTAAGAAATAATATAATTCATTATACCCCAAAATTGTATTATATTACACACTGAACCCTAGAAATGAATTACACCACTCACCGTACCCCAGAGATTACATTACACCATACCCCAGAGATTACATTACTCACTGTACCACAGAGATTACATTACACCATACATGAGAGATTACATTACACACTGTACCCCAGGGGTTACTACATTACACACTGTACCCAACAGATTAGTTTACACACCGTACCCCAGATGTTACTGCATTATTCACGGTATCCCAGAGATTACATTACACACTGTACAACAGAGACTATATTAGACAAGGTACCCCGGAAATTGTGTGTGTGTATATACATATATTGAACACAGACACTACACACTTAGGGCGAGTTCACATGATGCTTTTTTGGTTTGCTTGTTGGAAATTTGACGCTTGCAAACGTAGAATTCTGACGAGCAAATGACCCAGACTGGCCGAGGCAGAGTTCTGCCTCCTATTAGTTCTGTTAGTGCATAAAACACCTCAAAGAATTCTGTGTAGGTGCTGACAGCACGCTCCGAAAATACTTGAGTAAAATGAGTGTCATCTAAATGACAGATTTTACATAGGGTAAAATGTAAATCAGTTTCCTGCGGGATTGGACGCCGGTTCTGATGCAGGCCCGCACTGAATCCACCCCAGAATCAGCATTCATATCTTCCGCATGAACATACTCTTAAGGTATGTTCACACAGCGTATAGTGGGGCATACTGTGCACTCTGCTATATGCCAGGTGTTTCAGAAGTACTCACTGGCCAGTCCGCACTTCTAAAATGCTGGGGGGCCGGTCCCATTCACTTTCATTTTCTCCGGCGCATAAGTGCAGGAAAGACGCATGGCTGTACAGTATATACACATCTCACATATACATTACATACCCTATTCACATGCACACACAACGCCTGGCACCCTTGTCCCCTCCTGTCTCCTGTAGTCTGGTGCAGTTGGCATTCGGCAAGAGCTTCTCTTCTTCTCTGACGAGGGCTGAGCATAGGGGGAAGTGGTATACAATGGGAGGGAAAGATACAGCCCTCGATACAAAGTGTGCTGGACTGTGAGCAGCAATCTGACTGGTGATGCAGCCCCTGCTGACTCCTGCTCTACCAATCATTGCTGCTCTCACTCTGCACTAACACATGAGGCTGCTGCCTACTCTGTACCACCAGAAATATAGGAGGCAAAGGGTTAACTTCTTCCTCCTCTGTGCTCTGCTCTCCCCACTTTATTTTCATGCTTTCATATGGATTATTTTTTATTGAAGTGGCTAAAAAGTGGGGGGGGACCGTCCCCCACCCAGAAAAAAGTGGGGGGACCAGTCCCCTCCGTACCCCCCTAAAGTTACACCTATGATTGTGGGCAAAAAGCAGAGCTTGTCACATAGAGCAGTGGACGGCAAGCTGGCTCTCCACTCACACAGCTACAAACTCTGCTCAGATGCTCCAGAATGTCCATGCAGAGTTAGATGTTGATGTGGTTGTTTATAGCTAATAACCAGTCGGCATCTAGTTAAAAAACCCTCCAGAAAAGGTCTATTTTGATGGAAAAATGCACATATGAATACAGTGAACAGTAAATAATAATAAAATGTAAATTATGTAAATTATGTCCATTAGTATATTAATTCACTAATCGTGAAAGCAGCAGACACCTAGTAAGGGTAAAAGGGAAAGGTTGCAAAAGGTTCTAAATGTGAGAAACATTTTAAAGCCATTAAGTTCTTAAGGTTGGGTTACATGATGACCTCTAAACTGAAACCAAGAATAGGACATTACAGGTTTTCAAACTCAACTGGAATGCTCTTTTTCTCAGATACAAACTTAGTAAATAGCAACAATTTTCAATACAATATATTTCATTTTCATAGAACCAATAAATCATGTAAAAAAAAAATAATGGAGAAAAACTTTTACAATAACACCAACAATAAAGCATGGTGGTTAGAAGAAAATATAGCTAGGGCTCAAAATCACACACTGTAACAAATATGGGAACACAGATATGTACTGCACTCAAGGGATAACACAATTTTAAAAAAAAACCCTTTAAAACATTGGAATTTTTACTGCATTTTAAAAACTGGATTTAGCTATTTTCCACAAAGAGCTGAAACCTTTTTTTCATTCCGCATTGGTCAAGTCCCCTTTGCGTCATAAATATTTGGAATTTTCACTTCTGAAGGGTGTGAAAAGGAATTTGGACATGACCGCGCAGCAAATAAGATCTGAAGCTTTTGACATTCCTTTAAAGAAAAAAATTTTAAAAGATGGACACCGCATTGTTATTTTTAATTACTATATAGATATTGAGGGCAACGTATGATTTTTGGCGTTAAGACACCAATTTTTATGCGCATTATATAGTATTAGTGTAGAATGCGCCTGATTTATTAACCCGTCTACTGCGGGCATAAATAGGCGCATTCTGCAACGACGAACTTCTGGCTCAGGTAAACCTTTTGAAAGGGGTTTACCTTTTTAGCGTAATGCGCCTGGATTTCCCAACAAAGTGTAAATGGTACTTTGTACGGTTGTGGGGACCCCAACCTCCACCCCCCCACCCCCACCCCACCCGATCCGGGATATTAAAAGTGCTGCGGCGCATGAAAGGGCCCTGATTAAAAATAGAGCAAGCAGGACTTGCTAGTTTTCGGGCTGAAAAGACACTAGAGGCGCAGCCCCATTTATACCTGTCAACCTGAAAGTCTTAAAATAGGAATTCTACTATGATCAATAAATAACAAAATAAAACAAAGCCAAGCAGGATCCCCCATTTTTTCAAATTTGTAAGGTAAAACCCCTAAGTCCCGGTTTTTTAATATCCCGGGGAAGGGGTCCAAGGTCCTACCATTAGCAGTATGTCCAAATAAAAAATACAACCCCTATCCATCACCCCATTACATTTTTCAACTCCATCTATTACCCCATAAGTAGTTTGCACAGAAGTGGGCAAAGGTAGGGAGGTGATACAAAAAAATTTTTTATTGTATCGAAAAGTCATCATGGGGTTAGTTTAAAATAGAGAAAAAAAAGGGAAACGGAATGAACTCATCAAGGGAAGACTCCCCCGTGAAATTCCTGGACATAACTGCACTGTAATCACATTTATCTGCAGAGCATCTGCATACAACTGGTACCTACCACTATACGGGCATATATGCAGGATATTGGTCTTTTTTTAAAATTTATCATTATTCAGTTAGTTAGTGTTTTTTTTTCAGTACAAAACGGTGGTCCAAACTGGTCAATTCTACAGATTTTCTGGTCCTTAAAAGGGGTAGCTTATTGATAATGTTGGCCTTGGGATGTGGAAAATTTTTTGTTCAATAATTGCAAAATGAAGGTGGGGGTTTGCTTTTTGTTTTATTTAGTAACGGGTTTTTTGTTGGAGGGGGTGATAAATGGGCGGGGGCCTTTCAAAATTGTCAAGGTTTTTAACAAGGTATTTAATTTTTCCTTTTTTCTGCCCAAAAAAGTCAGTAACAAACGAAAAAACGAAAACCACCCCCAAAAAAAACGTCAAAACAATCTGCTTATACAAAAAAAACTGTTGTTCAAAGCAGTTTCTAGGCTTTCAACAAGTTTTTTTGTTTTTGCTGGGGTTAAAACCTGCCTTAAAAAGTTTCCCCAAATGTTCAAATCGCAACCAAGAAAATAAAAAAATAAAAAAAGGGGGGCTTCTAAAGGCTGTAAACAAACTAGGTAAATAAAAATTAGAGCAATGGCCCGAGTCACTGTTATTTTGCAACTGAAAAATGGGGGGAAAAGTAAAAGGGCTTTAAGGCCCCTTTTTAAAAGGGCAATTTCATGTGATTCACTACTTTTTGAATCTCCAGAAAAAACCAAAAAAAATAAGGTTTGCATGGGAAAACCGAGAACCCAAGAAAGCTAAATTTTTCAAATTATTTGTGCGCTGAAAAATCAATCGGAAGCACAAATCTGTAAAAAAAAACCCTTTGTGCCATTAACTTTTACAGAGAATTGCTGTAGGGTTTATTAAAAAGAAAACCCTTCTAGGCAAAAAGGCTCTTGCCCCAACAGTAAGGATTATCCAGATGGAAATGTCCATCAAGTCTGGATTTTTTATTTTTATTTTTTTTAAATACACAGACACACAGAAGACACAATGCTCTGATATATTTTATAGTAACCCGAAGATACATACAGTTGACTTAGAAATATATTTTCATATTACAATATTTAACAGGTTTTTGCCACAAAGTAAAATTGATGTGGGAAGCTTGCAAATTAAATAACATTTCACCATGCATTATTATTAAAAATTCTGTATCATTTTTGTTTCAGCTGCTACCGTAGTGATAAGAATACCTCTTGTTTTTAAGGGATATGACCAGTGATGAGAGCTCCTCAGTCCTGGCCACAGATGCTCAGACATCCCCTCTCCTCTCAGGCACCTACTGTCAGTCTTTTCCCTGCTTGGTAAGCACACACACTCACTGCTTAGAGGGTGTTGAACCCTAGGTGCTGCCATTCTACTCCTGTCCCCTGTACCACTTAGTAATTAGTCAAACAGTGCAAGTAAATAAAGAGAAAAAAGAAACCTCAATCAGGTAAATCTAGTTTGTTTTCTGCAGGGATTTGAACATAGAACCCCTATGATGAAAGGCAGAAGTGCTAACCACTTAGCTATATTGTAGCTACTCAAAGCTCTTTACATAAACAGACCTTTGTTTGACTAGAGTGAGCACACTGTGGGGAAAGGCATGGTGATATCAGCCTGCTGGGTCGCATTATATGCAGGTCAAAAAAATCATACACTTCCCCCTTTTGAGCACACTGAAAGCTGAAGCTGGATAAACTATGCATTAAATGCCTTTGTGGAAAAACCCCTTTAAGCTATTTCAGACAAATACTATAAACTGTACAGTATTGATATTTCAGAAGAATTGGAAGGTCCATTAATAACCAGAATGTTAGTGTTTGCGAGTCCAGCAGTTTTCAGCCAGTGGTGTCCTAGAATCAATTTTGATACAGAAAAGAAATTCCTGATCAATACTGAAATGTGACCAAGAACAGGTTCAGTTTGTTGAATTATTATTTTGAATTATTATTTGCTGTTCAGTTGTATAATACATCTACCCCTAAATTACAACCCACAACCCAATAATTGCGCTTGCATATAGTGCAACTAAGTTTTTTGTTACTTTCTATTAGTAAAACATTAAATCAGCAGAAGCCTAGTAGCATACAGTGAAAGATAAGGGACAGCAATTTAAGTAATGCAAATTGCAGAAACGGGGAGGTTCTTCATAGAGTGGAGGTTTGTACAGATGAATTGGTTCTCATCTACCTTTATTTGCCATGAGCAGCTTTAACTATCACTGTGGGATGTATTTCATAGCATCACTTCCAATGACCCTTTGAAGTAATTCAGGTTTGAGTATTCTTCACACAGAGTAAGTCTAATTAAATACAATTGCACAGGGACTTTAGTTTAACAGAGCATAAAATCTTTTCACTTGCAAAAGTGCTGACATTATTAACTAAAATTTTGTGAAGCTCTCAAATTTCAACAGGGCTAGTAAAATATAAAAAATATACATTACAAAATAACAATTGCTAGACCAAAAGGAATAGATAGCTGACATACATTAAATGATAATCTAAAGTATCCTTAGTACTGGCCTCACTAAGATAACCTCTTTCAATAAATCCTATGAGACTGGCTCTAAATATTTTGGCAATGTTGTAAACATGAAGGGCGACATGTATGAATTCGAATGCGTACTTTTTTTTTACTTGGCGCCGACACTCCAGTTCTAAATAGATATAGAAGAGTGTAGAATACGACAGTATGAAGATTTTTGGCGCATTATATAGAGCTTAATGCGCCAAACTTTATATGGGCATAGAGTGTAATGCGCCAAACTTGGCCCTAAGCTCTATGTAATGCGCCAAAAATCTGTCGTATTCTACACTCTCAGAATCTCATAATCCGAGCATTGAAACATTAAGAGTGTGACATGTATGAATTCGAATGCGTACTTTTTTTTTACTTGGTGCCAACACCACAGTTCTAAATAGATATAGAAGAGTGTAGAATATGACAGATTTTTGGCACATTACATAGAGCTTAGTGCGCCAAGTTTGGCGCATTACACTCTATGCCCATACAAAGTTTGGCGCATTAAGTTCTATGTAATGCGCCAAAAATCTTCATACTGTCGTATTCTACACTGTTTTATATCTATTTAGAACTGGAATGTCGGCGCCAGGTTAAAAAAAAGTACGCATTCGAATTCATACATGTCGCCCAAAGTTTTTTATTGCATTTTCCCAAAATCATGGCAAAAACATTGCAGTTTTGACACAATTCCAGAAATCAAAAGCAAAAAAACCCGATCAGACTGCAACAGTACTATAATGTGTGAACTGGTCTAAGGGCACATAAATATAACAAACGTGGACACCACTTAGAACCTCCTCTGTGAGCTAGAGTCTAGAGCCACTAAGTATCAACATCTTGTGCTCGCATAACCTTTGCCCATCCTTGTATTACACGAACAGCCATTAATTCAAATGACTGCCGCAGAATACTAGATTTCAACATATCCTTAAAGGGCTGGCGGCAGACAACATCTTTCAATATGTTCTATGAGACTGGGCTTACACAGTCTGGCAATGTTGTCACGGAACCTTTGCCCATCCTTGTATTACAAGGACAGTCATTAGTTCAAATGGATGCATTAGAATACTAAATTTTACACAGGGGATATGTTTAAATTGTTGCAACTTCCCTGATGCTAACAAATTTTAAAGGGTTTTTCTATGCCACTGAAATTTTTTTTTAAACACTCGATTTCGGCGCTTTTGGGGATTTTAAAAGCATTGAAAATACAATCATTTGTGCAGCCCCATAAACTATAATAGAAAAGACAACCTGTAGTCTCCACAGGTCATCTTTTCTACGATCGTTTAACGGATTTGAAACTGTAAGACAGAGAGAAACAGCTCATGTCTGCGAAAGCTTTGAGGAAAAACCCCTTTTAACTGTCACTAACGAGCTTTTATCCCCCTCCGCCCCAGTGGCCTCCCTTCTCCTCACCCCACCCACCCCCCAGCTTGTTGGGTTGGGGCCCCCGCTGCTCCACTCACGCACATACATACACAGGCCCCCAAAAGCCTCCTAACTTACATACCGTTCCCTTGCCATAACCAGGCCGTCCTACTTCTGGTTTCCCATGGCAACCCAACTACTGTTAACAACCCAACACAAGTATAACCCCTTACATCTTCACACATGACTAAGAGATTCTTCCTCTTTCTTCTTCCCTGTGCTAGAGTGTGTGTTAACTGTCACGAGGTATGTGAAACCTACATCAGCTTATAGTGCTGGTTAAGGCTTACAAGACCATATACAATTTGTCAATAATTATTGAAATTAAAAAACATAATCTCATGAGGATGACACCTTTTTTCTTATGTGTTACAGTCAAAAAAGAGAACAGCTAATGTCCTAGCATTAAATCTTTTGTATCCTAGTCTAATGTTTACCCAGTTTCAATCTATTGTTTAGCCACCATTGCATTATACAATGAGGCCAAGCTGGAATCATTGATCATATGTCTGTCCTACTGGAAATATGACAGAAACCAACCAATCATCTAACATTGAAGACAGAAAACAACAGGCTAGCATTTCCAAAAGGGCTACAAGGCAATAGTACTAACCAGTGAGCCACCATGCAGGATAAAAGAGAAAGTACATCTTTTGGACAAGGCTGTGACCTGTATGTATCCTACATGCTTTCTTTCCCCCTTATTTATTGTCTGTTGTCAGTCCCCCCTTCCGTGTCTCTATTGTTTGTTTGTTGTCTACTTTAGGCTTCAATTGCTTTCCTAGCAGGAGTTTATTTGAGGTGTGCGTACTTATTATGCATAGTCTAATCTTTTACATTTTCAACTTGTATGCCTTATTTTTGGTACTGATAGTGCTGAGCTGTCTTATGGACAGCTGAAGTACATTGTGATTTACTGCTATGTAATTGTTCCTTACATGCTTTGTATGGTTTTTAATATACTTTGTATTGCATGGTCTTTGCTGTATATGCTTTGTTTTGCATTTTCTATTTCAATAAACTTCCTCTCGGAATAAAAAAAAAAAAGAGAAAGTACAGACAGATATGTGAAAAGAGGCGAATGTGAGGTGGTTAATTATAGTCATTATTGCCTAATATTTTAATGGTTTTTTTTTCTAATATTGTCTATAGGGATCTATATTACATTGCTTGTTAAAAAAATAAAGGCTAATGTTGATGTGGTCTGTTGGAACAATGAAGTCTACACTATTATCTTCGGCTGAAGTACAATTTGAGAAGAGGGGACGAGAAATAGAATTTCAAAAAGAAGTAGGGATAGGATTTTCCATATGATGAGGAGCCAAAAACACTCTTAATAATAACCTTACATGTAGCATGTCACAAACAGGTCAGTTAACAGCCATTATTTGCTCTTTGGACGGGTTAAGTAAAAAAAAAAATCTAGAGTTTATCACACATAAGTTTAATATTGGACGTCAATAGATATACGGTTTGTGCTTTGGCCAGTTTCTCCATAGAGACTTGTTTGCAAATGAACAGCATACAAATGACTCATATGTTGGATACACATGAGTGCTTGTTGTGGTTTCAGTAACCCTTTTTTTTT
>JAODAL010059198.1:0-21642 GCA_025379985.1 Phyllomedusa bahiana
AGCTGACCTACTGTATTTAATACATTTTTGAGGCCATATTTTGAAGTCCATTAATAAAACTAGTTCTGCCAATTTTCCATTCCTCCACAGTCAGCTATATGAAGATCATGAATTACTGTTTCCCTCACCCTTATACAGCTCAACAAATTTCTTCCAAATAGTCACCATAGTTGCCATACTGGATGTAGAATTGGTTGAAGTGGTAATTCCCACTGTCCATCTGCCAGCATCGCTAAGGCCTCAATTTAGTAGTGTTGAGCGAATTGCGTTGGCTATCGAGATCGATCGAATAGTCCCGAGTACGTCGGCCGCTACGATAAGTGTTTTTCGATAGTGAAGCAACGATTATGCATGAACCATTAAAGTCTATGGGAGAGCAACAACGACCTTCATTATTACACCCAAACAAGCTGGAGAAGCTGAAATTACATCCACTACCGTCAAAAGTGGATACGTGTCTACATCTTGAGGCAACACACTTAGTGTAATAAAAGCACACAGAAGAAAAAGTCACACACCATTCACTATCCCTGTCTTTGTACCACAGTGCCAGACCCTTAAAAACCTGCTATACACCCACAAATTAAAAAGTGCCAGAAGGCATATTATTTTGAACCATCATGTTACTTGAACAGGACATTGAATAGTCCCTGTTCCTGGAAACTCAGCATGACCCCAAACCTGCATGACCCCCACATTTGAAAAAGTGCGGAAAAAGGAGTCTTTCAACCACCATTTTAGTTGAACTGGACATGTGACTAACCTGTACTGGCCACACTCATGAGCCCCAAACCTGCATGACCCCCACATTAAAAAGTGCCGTGAGGAAAAAGGAGTCGTTTCAACCACCATTTTAGTTTAATTCACTGGACACTGACTATACCTGACCGTAGGGCCACAGCATGAGCCCCAAACCTGCATGACCCCCACATTTTAAAAAAGTGGCCGGAAACAGGAGTCTTTCACCGACCATTTTAGTTTCACTGGACATTGACTATACCTGTCCTGGGACCACAAGCAATGAGCCCCAAACCTGCATGAACCCCACATTTAAAATGTGCCGGAAAAGAGAGTCCTTTCGTGAACCACCATTTTAGTTTCACTGACATTGACTATATCCTGTCCCCAGGGCCCACAAGCATGAGCCCAAACCTGCAGACCCCCACAATTTAAAAAGTGCCGGAAAAAGGAGTCTGTCACCCACCATTTTAGTTTCACTGGACATTGACAATACCGTGTCCCTGGGGCCACAGCATGAGCCCCAAACCTTGCAATAGACCCCCACATTTAAAAAGAGCCGGAAAAAGGAGTCCTCAATCCAACCACCATTTAGTTTCTCTGGACATTGACTTATACCGTCCTGGGCCTACAGCATGAGCTCCCAAACCTGCATGACCCCACATTTAAAAGTGCCGAAAAAGTGAGTCTTTCAACCACCATTTAGTTTCACTGGGACATTGACGAACACCATGTCGCAGGGCCACAGCAGAAGACCCAATACCTGCATGACCACCCACAAATTAAAAAAAGTGCCGGAAAAGGAGTCTTTTCAACCACCATTTTAGTTTCACTG
This sequence comes from Phyllomedusa bahiana, assembly GCA_025379985.1. Taxonomy (NCBI): domain Eukaryota; kingdom Metazoa; phylum Chordata; class Amphibia; order Anura; family Hylidae; genus Phyllomedusa; species Phyllomedusa bahiana. The sequence goes on from JAODAL010059198.1 coordinate 1,574, forward strand.
GACAGTTGACTATACCTATCCTGGGCCAACAGCATGAGCCCCAACTGGCTATGACCCCACATATAAAAAGTGCCGAAAAAGGAGTCTTTCACCACCCATTTGATTTTCACTGGAACATTGAGACTATACCTGTCCTGGAGGCACAGCAATGAGCCTCCAAACCTGCATGACCCCCCACATTTAAAAAGTGCCGAAAAAGGAGCTTTCAACCACCATTTAGTTGAACTGTACAGTTGACTATAACCTGACCTGGGCCTTGGTGCGACCATCTCCCACACAGGAGCCCCAAACCTGCAAGACCCCCCACATTTTAAAAAGTTGGTTTTGTGCCTGGAAAAGAAGGAGTCCTTTCAACCACCATTTTTTAGTTTCACTGGACATTGACTATACTGTCCTGGGCCACAGCCTGAGCCCCAAACCTGGCTTGATAACCCCCCACAATTTAAAAAGTGCCGAAAAAGGAGTCTTTCAACCACCATTTTAGTTTCACTTGGACATTGACAAAACCTGTCCTGAGGCCACAGCAAGAGCCCCCAAACCTGCAATGACCCCCACATTTAAAAAGTGCCCGGAAAAAGAGGATCTTTCAACCCAACTCATTTAGGGGTTTTTCACTGGATCTTTGACTATACCTGTCCTGGCCACAGCATGAGCCCCACACCTGGCATGACCCCCCACATTTAAAAAAGTGCCGTAAAAAAGGAGTCTTTCAACCACCATTTTAGTTTCACTGGACATTGACTATACCTGTCCAGGGCCACAGCATGAGCCCCAAACTGCATGACCCCCCACATTTAAAAAAGTGCCGGAAAAGGAGATCTTTTCAACCACCATTTTAGTTTCACACTGGACTATGACTATACTGATCCTTGCCACAGCAATGAGCCCCAAACCTGCATGACCCCCACATTTAAAAAGTGCCGGAAAAAGGAGTCTTTCAACCACCATTTTAGTTTCCACTGGACATTGCCTATACCGTCCTGGCCACAGCATGAGCCCCAAACCTGCATGACCCGCCACATTTAAAAAGATGCGGAAAAGGAGTCTTTCAACCACCATATTTAGTTTCACTGGGACATTGACCTATACCTGTCCCTGGGCCACAGCATGAGCACCAAACCTGCATACCCCCACATTTAAAAGTGAGCCGGAAAAAGGAGATCTTTCCAACCACCATTTTAGTTGAACTGGACAATTGGACTAATACCTGTCCTGGGCCACCAGCATGAGCCCCAAACCTGCATGACCCCCGACATTTAAAAAGTCTGAAAAAGAGTCTTCAACACCAATTTTAGTTTGAACTGGAACATATGACTATACCTGTACCTGGGCCCACAGCATGAGCCGCCAAACCTGCATTAACCCCACATTTTCAAAAGTGCCGGAAAAAGGAGTCTTTCAACCCACCATTTTAGTTGAAGCTGGACATATGACTAAATACCTGTCCTGGGCCACAGGATGAGCCCCCAAACCTGCATGATCCCCACATTGTAAAAAAGTGGCCAGAAAAAGGATTCTTTTCAACCACCATTTTAGTTTCACTGGACATTGACCTAATTCCTGTCCCTGGGCACAGCAGACCCAGGGCCGGAGTTACAGTGGTCGGGTGAAAGCCCAAGGCTGGCGTCCTCATATATTAACAGCGCAAGTTAAATGCCCTTTTGAACACAGCAACGAAAACTGTCCGTTGCAGAGAAACAGAGTGCCGGAAGCGGAAGTGGGGAAAACTCCAGCCTTCCCTCTGGTATACACTAGTCAATACCTGGGTAGCGCATTGCCCCTCCGTATGAGTGGGGACCAAATTTTAATGAGCTTCACTTGAAATACAGGTGGTTAACGCTCCTGTATACCCCCAGGAGCCCTTTAACATGGCATACTTTTTCTCGATTTTACTCAACGTGCTGGAGGAAAAGGGTCTCTGTAACTTTGTTCTCTGTCCGTAGCTCCATACTCCCATGTCCTGCTGAATAACCTACAATCTGGTTAAAGAGTTTCCTGTAACCTCCCTTTACAATTCAGAGGAATTTTTTTAACAGCTATTTTGGTACATGCAAGTTTATTATTAGTACTTAATTCTAGAAAAACAACATTTTTTAAAATAGGATGGAATCCCAACCATGTCTTTGTTTCACTTTTTTTTTCATTATTAAGTGGGTTGTCACAATACAGGGATATTGATAGCATATGTTAAAGATCATGCAAAAACAAGTCCATTTGCTATATGTGTCCATTAACAGTGCCCCCCCCCCTCCTACCTATTCCTGTATTCTGACAGCAACCATCCACCCTTGAGCCCACTCTTGACAATTGTAGAAGAACAAATGTCTGTGTTAGAGAAACAAAAATTTTTTAGAATAGGACCTGTAGTATAAGCTGCATTTCAACATGCAGAAATGCCCCAAGAAATTCAAAGCAAGACCCTTGGAGGCCACTTAATTGGTCCAATTGTGAAAACAAATGTCTGTAGAAACCAACATTTTTTAGAATAGGACTTGTAGTATAGCTGCATGTCACAGCAAAATGCCCCCCCAAAAATTCAAAGCATGACCCTTGAGCCACTTTGGTCAATTGTGAAGAACAAATGTCTGTTAGAAACAACATTTTTTATAATAGGACCTGTAGTATTGCTGCATTTCAAAGCAGCATGACCCAAAAAATTATAAAAATGACTTCTCAGCCACTGTTAAAAATTGTGAGGGAGAAATGCCACTTAGAAGCCACATTTCTGTTACAAAGGACCATGATTATTGCTGTATCTCACAGCTACATGACCCCAAAAAATTATAAATATGACTTCTCAGCCACTATTAAAAATTGTGAGGGAGAAATGCCACTTAGAAGCCACATTTCTGTTCCAAAGGACCATAATTATAGCTGTATCTCACAGCAACATGACCCCAAAAACTTAAAATATGACTTCTCAGCCACTATTAAAAATTGTGAGGGAGAAATGCCACTTAGAAGTCACATTTCTGTTCCAAAGGACCATGATTATTGCTGTATCTCACAGCAACATGACCTCAAAACCATTGACAATGCGAAAACTTCTTAAGATAAAGTGAGTAAATGGAATACGGTGTTGTCATGAAACCTTGCTGTCTTTTACAGTCTCCTCACAGCAAAACCAGCAAAATGAACTGTTGGGAAAAGAGAATAAAAATTGCAGTAAGAAATGATCATTTTAAAAAAAAGTTTTCAAGAGGACCATTTCTGTTTGAAAAGGAATGTGAAGTAGACTGGCAACTAATCGGTGACCTCGGCAATTGGGGCCACAACATCATCAGAGATCCATGCCTGATTCATCTTGATGAAAGTCAAACGATCCACATTATCTGTGGAAAGCCGGATGCGTTTGTCTGTAATGACTCCTCCAGCTGTGCTGAAGGTCCGCTCAGATATGACGCTGGCTGCTGGGCAGGACAACACCTCTATGGCGTGACGAGCCAGCTCGGGCCATTCGTCCATTTTGGATACCCAGAAGTCTATTGGGTCCGGAACACATGCAAAAACATCGGTGTTGAGACGCAGATAGTCGTGCACCATGATCTTAAGCTGATCTCTGTGTGTTGGATGTGTGCCCTGCATTGCATGCGTTGGTGAGGTGGTAAACAAAGATTGCCAGAGGTCACCCATTAGGCTTCTGCCACCTTGCCTGCTGCTGCCGCTACGCCTACTTGGCACTCTACTGCTGTCACGTCGCTGATGTTTTCCACCGTGACATTTGGGGAACGTGAAGCAGACGCAACAGATGTCTCCAGTTGATCAATCAGCAAGGTCTCCATTTCCTGCATTTTACTCTCTATTTGGGTGGGTGGAAGGAAAGTGCTGATTTTTGTTTTGTACCGGGGATCCAGGAGGGTGGCCACCCAGTAACTGTTGTTCATTTTGATGGCCTTAATGCGAGGATCATGTTGGAGGAAATGGAGCATCCAAGCACTCATGTGAGAGATGGAGCCTTGATTTCCCAAGCCTCTGGGTCGAGGGGCACTAGCAAACTGATCTTCCTCATCTTCCTCCTCCGCCTCAAATTCGCGCCAACCTCTTTCCAAGGCAGGGACGTCGGTAACATCGGTGTCTAGGAATACCTCCTCCTCCTCCTCCCTCCGCTGCTCCGGCACAGCTTCAACACAGCCCTGACTTGCCTGAGATGATGCACCCTGAGAGCTGATGCGCCACCTTGCACTAGCTCTGGACCCCGAACCACTGCCTAATGAAGACCGATGAAATTGTGAAACTGTCGGGCCTTGTGGATTTGACGGAGAGAAAGGCTCCGTGTCCGCATCTGTGTCCGTCTCCTCCTCCGTCGCTGGCGGGACCTGTTGTTTCAGAGTGTCCAACGATCGTTCCAGAACTAAGATCACCACAATGCTCATGCTGACAAGGGCATTGTCCGCACTGACCATTTTGGTGGCTTCTTCAAAACTGGCAAGGATGGTGCAGAGCTCTTTCACCTGCCTCCACTCTCGGTGGTTCAACACCCCGAGGTCCGTACCGCTGCTTGTCAGGCCATGTGTCACTTCGTACTGCGTAATGGCATTGCGCTGCTGCCACAATCGCTGGAGCATGTGGAGGGTGGAATTCCAGCGTGTTGCCACGTCAACAATGAGACGGTTGACGGGGAGGCCGAGCTGACGCTGCAAAGCAGCCAGCGGGACGAAGCAGGGTGCGAACGGCGGAAGTGCGAACTCAGACCTCGAGCCTTCTTCAGCAGGCAGTCCAGACCCGGGTAGCTCTTTAGAAATTTCTGGACGACAAGGTTCATGACATGTGCCAGGCAAGGGATGTGCTCCAGCCTACCGATCTTAAGGCGGCCAGCAGATTTCGCCCGTTATCGCACACCACCTTGCCTGGCACAAGGTTCTTGTCACCCAGCCAGCGCTCGTCTCGTTGCTTAGAGCCGTCCACAGCTCCTGACCTGTGTGTGGACGGTCTCCAAGGCAGATTAATTTCAACACGGCCTGGTGTCTCTGGGCACGTGATGCCACCAGAGGACCTTGGGGGAAAGAGCCCTGCACCATCCCTGCGGTTTTGAAGAGCGTGCGCCGAGCCTGAGAGCCACCGTCACCCCCAGAGACATCCACCCAGCTCACCCAGTGAGCTGTCACAGAGATATAGCGGCCTTGGCCGTGCTTACTAGTCCATGTGTCGGTGGTGAGATGGACTTTTCCGGACACAGATGCAGACAACGCGCTTGAAATTTTAGATGACACGTGGCTGGCCAGGGACGGCTTTTCTGGCAAAGAAATGCCTGCTCGGCATCTGGTATTGGGGGCAGGCGAGGGCCATGACGTGGCGGAACCCATCTGTGTCCACCAGACGGAAAGGCAACATTTCCAAGGCCAAAAGCCTGGCAATGCCGACATTCAGGCTTTTGGCTTGGGATGGTTTGGGTTAAAGTGTTTCTTCTGCTCCCAAACCTGGAAGACAGAAGGCTGGCTGCTAGACTGGCCACTGTACGGCGTGCAGGTCGTCAAACTGGCGGAAGGAGAAGGGTCCGGAAGTGGTCTCTGGTGTTGCTGGTGTACTCGGGTCGACGGTGGAGGCTGAAGCGGAGGATGATCCCGGATCTGACTCTGAGAGACATTGGCAGCTGAAGGAAACTCTTGTGTAGGCGGAGTAGGAGGAGGCTGAGACAGAGGGTGTGACAGTGGTATGGAGGCCCGGCGTGCGTTCCTGGGCCTTTTTGGCCAAGTTGTATCCCTCCATTTCAACTCAGAGCATTCTGCTGCATTTGACTAGACATTTTGGTGGGTTGGTTACCCACTTAAGGTTCTTGCCTCTACTATATGCGTATTACTGGCAAAAGGCGCATATACATCGCTGGGTGAATCAAGTCTGCCTCAAAAGAGAATGCCCAGGCGTGAGAGGTCCTGGAATCCTTTTTTGACGCGATAAGCCGATGGCGGAGGCGGGATTGCGCAGACCAGTGGCTGCGGATCATGTCAGCAGGACCTTCTGCGACCGCCCTCTCCCTTTTTGTGCGGGACCCGTATTGACACTACCCCATCGTCTTCCTCCTCGTCACTGATGAAGCGCTCGCAATCAAATTCTGCGAAAAGAACCCATGATGGATCCTCAAAGTCGTCATCATCATCATCATCAACACAGGTAGACTTGGACTTGCTGACTGCGTTCCTGCATCCAGAAGGCTGCGGCTACAAGCAATGGGGCACTGCAAGGCGTTGCCGACCCTGCCCTGGATTTTGCCGATTGACCGCTTCCTTCACCTCCTCTGATGGCATCAGTTAACTTGGGCGTCCAGAGCAGAGAAAATCAGCCCTGTTTTTTTTGGCCTCTAGATCTTTTAACATGCCTTCTGACCCCAACCCGCATTTTGTCATCAAATAGGTCCTATCAGAAACATGGATTATCCACAGTGGTGGGTAAACGGAGTTGACATTTGGGCTGCTTCATGTTGACAGTTGCTGATGAGATCGCTGATGACGACATTTTTGTGGCCGTTGACTGCGAGACGAGTAGGTAAGACTGCTAGAGCAGGTTGCATTAACCCTGAAAGGACAGATGCGACGTTGTCTTCCGACTTACTTAGATTCACAGGGCCCTGACCCAGGCGATGACAGAACCAGACTGGTCCTGCAACTGACGATCCGGCTGGCATGCTGTTTGTCGCAAGCACTGGAAGGAGCACGTCACTCGATACCTCTACCTCCATGTGTGGTCTACCTCCCCTCTTTGCTCGCTTACCACCTGCATTTCGCTCCATGTACAGAAATTATAAAAATTGTGAGTAAGGTTATGGAATAGTTTTGGAAAAGTCTCAGTATTAAAAGTACGGGCAAATCATCAGCTATTCTCTCAATCCTCTAATCAAAACACAATTGCTGGATTCAAATTTAACGCCAGGTTCCATCAACAAATCTGGACGGGCAAAATCCAAAAAACACGTACTGTTATGTTTTTGGTATAATAAACGGGTATTTTTTTTTTTTGCACCTTTCAATCACTCTGTGGTGAATATAGAATTGCTGTTATAAAGATTTACGTAGATGCTCGCGTCAATGAACAGTGTCTTTGCGCAAAAGTCAAAAACTTCGTACTGTTATGTTATGATATAATAAACTGTATTTTTGCACCCTTTCAATTCACTCTGTGAGAATATAGAATTGCAGTTTTAAGATTTACGTAGATGCTGCGTCAATGAACAGTGCTGGGTTCTCAAAAGTCCACAAACACGTAACTGTTATTTTTGATATAATATAACCTGAATTTTTTGTGCACCTTTAATTCAACCTGTGTGAATATAAATTGCTGTTTTAAGATTACGTAGATGCTTTGCGCAATGAACATTGCTGGTGCGCAAAAGTCAAAAAACACTAACTGTTATGTTTATGATATACTAAACAGGTATAGTTTTGCCACCTTCAATTCAACCTGTGGTGAAATATAAATTGCTGTTTTAAAAGATTTACGTAGATGCTAGCGTCAATAACAGTGCGGGTGCGCAAAAGTCAAAACACAGACGTAACAGAATAAGTTTTGATATAATAAACTGTATTTTATCACCTTTCAATTCACCCTGTGGTGAAGTATAAATTGCTGTTTTTAAGATTACGTAAGAATGCTGCTCCGTCAATGAAACAGTGCTGGAGTGCGGCAAAATTCAAAAAAACACGTAACTGTTATGTTCATGATATAATAAATCTGTATTTTTTGCACCTTTCAATTCACCTGTGTAATATAGTAATTGCTGTTTTAAAAAGATTTACGTAGATGCTGCATCACTGACAGTGCCTGGTGCGCAAGAAGTCAAAAAAACACTGTAACGTGTATGTTTTCGTACGATACACGTTATTTTTTGGCAACAAACAAACCTTGCTGACTACAAGATGCTGGTTTGTAATTTAAGTGCAGAGGTGGAATTATATCAACAGTCCACAGGTGAAATGGTGAACCAATTGAAGCACCAATCGTGAAATGTATATCTGATAATAAAAGTGGAAGTTTTGCAGCTACCAAAGAGACCTGCAGTTACTAGAAATAGATGTTTATCCAATAAAATTTCATGCTAGCCACAATATCCAGGAAAATATTTCAATAGCAAACTGATAATAATAAAATAATACCACAACAATGTCTACACTAAGTCTGGTGAACTTTACCAGTGTTTCTTTATAATAGAGCTAGTCTGTGTAACGCCCGCGGGCCCCCCCCCTCCTCTCCTCCTCCCACGCCGTGAATATCAGTTGGAAGATTCTGCTTTTAAAATTCCTCTAGCAACTACATATAATCAACATGCTAATAGTAGAGGTTTTCTTCTGGCAGAAATAGACAATAATTTCTGCTGAGCTGTTTGGCCACAGGCAGAACGCAGGTCCTATCCCAATGAGACCTGAGAGACACTGAGGCGAACCAGGAAACGGCTGATCTATGTAAAAATTTCGATCACCATAAAAACCTTGCCGAATTACAACTTTGTCTGATAATAATCGCTCAACACTACCCATGACAACAACATCAGTCCGTACACTTCACAAATCTGCCTTTAAGTGGAAGATTGGCAAGCAAGAAAGTCTGTTTCTCAAGATTCCATCAAAAGTCTTGTTTAAAGTTTAGCCGACAGCCACCTTGTAAGACACCAAACAAGTGGAAGACGGTGCTCTGGTCAAGAAGAAAACCCAAAAAAAAATTTTTTGGGGGCCCAAAATTTGAAAAACCCTTTTTTTTTTCCGAAAAAAGCAACAAAGCTCTTTAACCCGAACACACCTCCTCCCTGTCAAACATGGTGGTGGAAGCACTTTGGTTTTGGGGCCTTGCTTTTCTTCAGAAAGGACGGGGAAAGGATGGTTAAATTGATGGGAAAGGTGGACCCCCAATACAGGCCCCAATTCGGAAAAAAACCTTTTTGGGAGTCGGGCAAAAGACCGGGGCCCGGGAAAAAGTTTTTTATTTTCCAACAAGACAATAAACCCAAACATAAACCCAAAATTTTAAAATTTGGGAAGGGTTCCCCAAAAAAAAGTATCCAGGTGTTAGAAGGGCCCAATCACAGTCCAGACCTGAATCCAATGGGGGAATTCTGGGGGAAAGAGCTAAAACGCTTTTTCACAAATGCTCCCACCCAAACCTGACTGAGCTGGGCCCTGGGCCAAAGGGGAAAAAGGGCAAAAATTTTCAGTCTCTCGTTAGCAAAACTAAAAGAGACATCCCCCAAGCGATTGGCTTGAAAATCGCAGAAAAAATTTTTGGCGGCTACAAAGAAAAAATTTAAAGGGGGGCCGAATAATTTTGCAGGGCCCCAATTTTTCCCTTTTTTTTATTTTTTAAAAAAGGGTTAAAAATATCCAATAAATTTCTTTCCCACTTCAAAATTTTGCCCCATTTAGTTGTTGATTCTTCACAAAAAAACAAAAAATTTTATATCTTCAGTTTGAAGCCTAAAATTTGTAGCAAAAGGTTAAAAATTTTAAAGGGGGGTTTAAATTTACTTTCAAAAGGGCACTGTGTGGCCTTATAAATATTTAAAAATTATAATATAAAAATAAATAAAACAAAAAAAGGGTAAATTTGTTTCTAACAAGGGAAATTTCGTTTAAAATTTTTAAAGGAAAAAACTTCGGTTCTGAACAAAGGGCCCGAATTTTGGGGGTTTTACTTCGGGGGGGGAAACGAAGTGTGCTTTTGATTGTTTAAAAGGGTGCGAGCACTTTGGGTTACATGGGGCAAAGCACTCAGGGAGGAAAAAAGGGAAAAGACTGCTGACATTTCAAATTTAAACCCCCTCAAAAGACCGGGGGGGATTTTTGTAAATTACCCTAAATATAAAAGTCCGATGCAACGCTGGGGGCCATTTCTCCTCTCACTGGGACTGACAGGGAAGGTGCGGGTGCGGGGTGATTTGAGTAGCTTTACTTTAAGAACTGTTTTTTTTACCCGTGATTTTTGTGGGGTTTTCCACTTGTCTAAAAGACTGCTTCCTTAATGTTTTATTTTGATTTTTTGGGGGATTGTCTGAAGTTTCCCGTGTGCGTTCCCCTGCTGCTGCATATACAAATTTTTAAAGCTATTTTGCTCCCCCGGGACATTAATATCCAAGGGGGTTTTAAAACCTTTCCCGTTGAAATTTATTTAAAAAAAACAGCGTTTTTTTCAAACAAATACCAAATTTCCCTTTTTGGGCTGCTCAATTCTTTGGCAAATTTCATCCAGAGGTTAATTTAAAGGGGTTTTTTTTTCCCGCTGGGTGACAAAAAAAACCCTTTTTTTCACCCCCAAAAATTTCAATTTTTCCCGTACCCCAAAAATTCAAAAAGCAAAGGTTTAAAATTAAAAAATTTTTTTTTGTTTTTACGTAGAAAAACGCAATTTTTAACAAATCTACAAAACAAATTGTTTGTGGCCCGCTCAATTTTTTTTGTGCAATTTTTCATCCAGGGGTTTTAAATTTAAACGTTTTTTTTTCGGGTGTGGGGATCCAAGAAACTGTCTTTTTCCCCAAAAAAATTTCAAAATTTTTCCCGTATCCTAATTTTTTAAGCGGGGAAAGGTTTAAATTTCAATTTTTTTTTTTTGTTGGAAACTAGAAAAACACGCAAAATTTTAAAAACGCTTTCAAAACTCGTAGTTTGTGGGTTGCTCAATTTTTTTGGCGCAAATTTCATCCCGGGGGTTAAAATTTAACGTTTTTTTGCATTGTACCAGTAAAAAATAAAACTTTGTTTTTTCACCCTTTACAGAAGAAATTCTGTAGCATAAATTTTATATCCAAGGTTAATTAAGCCCGTTGGGGCTTTTAAATTTTTAGTAAAATACCAGAGTTTTAAACCCGGGCCAAAACAATCAATTTTTTTCCGCCCCCTTTGTGGAGCCCCAAAATTTTTTTCCAAGGGTTACCCAACTTCTTTTGGGTTCATTTTGGAAATCAAATACAGGGTGGTATTTATCCCTATACGATACTTCAATCAAACATTTTCTTGGGTTCCCTTTTTGAAAAAAAAAAGTATTCAGTCCCGAGAGGTGGAGGGGGATCTTCACCTGCAAGTGGCAGAGACACAAAAATTCCTGTATCAGGCCCCTGGTCCTCACAGCAAAGGGGACGTCGCAGCAGGGGTCACGCGGTGAAGGCCACAACTGCCGCTGTCATCTAGCGAATCTGTGTTTTGTTCAGCAACCAATGGATCTGATTGGTTGACTAGTCCATCCACTTCCCTTCCCAGATGACATCTGACACTCCAGCCAAGAGTCGGTGGCAACGTCAGACAGAACCCTTAGTTGGCATGGCCCGGGAGTGGGTTATGGCGGCCCTCACCTGTCCACAACCCCGCCTTTTTGTTTTTTTTTTCTGTTCCGATGCACGGTTCCCTCAGCAAGATCTACTATGTGTCTGGGCTCAGCGCACTAATAGCAGGATGAACAATTTGAGGAGGGCAGTCGCACTACATGGCAGCGCAGAAATGGGCATATCCCCTGCTTCTTGCAGTAGGCGGCAAAGTATAGATGTTGAGAGGTGGGCATGGGAGGTCATATTGTGAGGAGTCAGCCTCTGCATACCAAGACCGGTGAATGAGGACAGTCAGTGACCGATTAAACACAAATAGATGATAATGTAGCTGACCGCACTTGGGTGCCGGTTGGCAAGGGGCTTCATCATCGTCAGGAGAAGCGGCGTCAGCTTGCGCTTCAGGCAGCGGTGTAGCTCCACCAGTGGTCGTGTGGGCCGTGAGTCAGCAGGATAGCAGCAGTGTGAGGTCGGGAGCCAAGCGGACACGGGGTAAAAAACTCGCTTCGCAGTCCAAGAAAGTAGCGCACAGGGCTCGCGAGGCAGTCGGAGGCAGTAGTCCACGTGCGGAGCGTGGGCGGTAAAAGCCGTACTCGCGGGTGGCAGTTCTTGCAAGAACACCAGAGGACCGAATATGGGGTATATGTAGAATCTGTGGCAAAAGTGAAGCGTGGCCAGGGACTAACGTTGGCACCAAAGGCCCTGCGTCAACACATTCAGCGTCACCCATCCGGTGGCCTGGGAGAAACGTGGCTCAGATTGTGGTGTCCATCCTGCCGCCGCAGCAACAGCAGCAGCAGCAGCGCCCAGTGGCACGCATGCCAATGGCAGCCAGTCCAAGGCTCCACCACCTCTGCAAAGGGAGCTGTTTCTCTTTGACATCATCTCCCGTCCCAGAATGCTCCTGCTCCTCGCTACGCATGGCGCAGCGGTCGTTCACGAGGCGATTGCAAAGAGACAACAGTATGCGTCCAACCATCCAAGTGCAGAGCTGACCATACTCCTGTCCAAGTTGTTGGTGGCTTGCAGTCCCTCCCTTTCAAATGGTGGAATATGCACCGTTCAGAGAACTAATGGCTGTGCCGAGCCGAGATGGAGAGTTCCAAGCCGTAATTTCTTTTCCAAAAAGGCAGTAACTAGCACTTCATAAATATGTAGAACAGAAGGTGGACCAGTCCTTGAGCTTATCGTTTGTTTCCAAGGTGGCACGGCAGCAAGGATCGTCCTGGAGCTGAACTACGGTCCCAGAACAGTACATGTCCTTTTACGCCCTCTGGGTGGAATGTGTTTTCTTTTTTTTTTTTCTTCCGCCTCAGGCACACCAAGCAACTTGTACTGGAGACGCCGCTTTCTCCTCACGTTGTAAACTGCGGCTCTGCCCAATGTCCGCCTCCTCCTCCTCCTCCACCACCACCATCTCAGCCTCCACAACTACTGCTCCATCATACACATGTGTAGGCAAGCGGTGTCACGCAGTTCTACACCTGGCTTGCCCTCGGTCGAACAAGTCAACACAGGGGAGGAACTGCTCCGCGTCATGCAGCAAGAAATCGATGTGTGCTTTCTCCGCGCCAACTGCAAATCGGAACCATGGTGACGGATCAATGGGAGGAACATGGTGTCCGCGCTGCACTGAGGAGGGATGGTCCATGCGCACCTGCATGGCGCACGTGTTTAAATCTGGTTGTGGAAAGGTTACTGAAGTCTTCCACCGATCTTCAGAAGATTCCTGAAAAATGGCCAGGAAACTGTGCATGCGACTACATCCATTCCTACAAAGCTAGGAACACCCTCCTCGAGTTGCAGCGCAGAACGGCTCCCCAACACACTCTGAATATGCGATGTTTCCACCCGTTGGAATTCCAGCCTGCACATGTTTGGACTGACTGTATAACAGATAAAGGCCATTAATGTATTTTTTGATGATCCATGGCGGACAGGAGTACTCCCCTGTGTATCTTGATGTCAGCCAGTGGCAGCTCATCGTGAACACCACCGGGGGGGGGGGGGGGGGGGCCCCCCCCCCCCCTGCCGTTTGTTTTGAGGCCATTCGAGGAGGCCACGTTATTGTCATTAGTCCAGGACTACGGATGAATAACGTCATTCCACTGCTTTCATTCCTGTAACAAGATGCGGAAAAATCTGTCTGGGGCAGGGACGGAGACGTGGCGACTACATTCACGGCCACATTACCCGGTGGGGACTGAAATGGAGAAGGAAGAGGTGAGGAGGAGGAAAGGAGGAGAGGACATTGAGCAGAAGCATTGTCTGGTGAAATGAGTGGATTTTTCTACCCAGGTGACAAGAGAGAGGACCGGAGTCAGCTGGAGGAGGTAGATGGAGATGAGGAAGACGAGGCATATGACCCGCAAGCACCGTGGCAGTATACAGTGGAGATGGAGGCAGGGAGCCCCTCGAGTCACTTGTGCAGATGGCCCGCAGCATGCTGATTTGCCTGGCTAGTGACAGCCGAATAGTCAGCATCCGGCAGAGGGATGACTTCTGGCTCTCCACCCATTGGACCCTCGCGACCGGTCCAAAATGGGAGCCTTTTTCCCAGCTATTGAGAGGGAGGACAAACTCAAATACTAAAGGGAAATCCTCCGTAGTCAGTTGGCCGCTGCCTATGTGCGGCATCGTCCTTCCTCTGACAGGTCTGACCGGGGGGTTCTTCAGCGCTCACGAACTACTGCCGCGGCTGCTGGGGGAAGGTGGGGGTAGAGCAGTACCAGCTCCATCAGCAGCAACCTAAGTCTGGAGTCACTGATGAGCAGCTTCCTTCACCCGCCTAGTGAGGAGGGCAGTCGCCAGCAGCAGCAGCAGCAGGACCTGGAGCAGACCCTGAACCAACAGGTGGTGGCCTACTTGGACAGCACTCTGCCACCCCAGTTAGAAGATCCGCTGGACTACTGGGCAGCCAAACTGGATGTGTGGCCGCAACTGCCGAGTTTGCAGTGGAGAACTGTCCTGCCCGGCCAGTAGTGTGGCATCAGAGCGGGTGTTCAGTGTGGCGGGGGCCATCGTTACCCCAAGGAGAACCCGCTTGTCCACGGGAAATGTGGAACGACTGACCTTTGTCAAGATGAATCAGGCGTGGATCGGCCAGGATTTCCACACCAATGCCTTAGGCGTCAGACAACATCAGCCATGACGCCTCACCCAAACTGTGAGAAATGAGTCTGGGTTCAAACTACCTGCCTCAGCCACTATTCTGATGCCGCCACCCGCCTGATGCCACACATCTGCTGACAGTTTCTCCATCTGCCACCAACCATCTTTACCAGGGACTGGTATTGCCACCCACCTACACACTCTGTCATTGTGCCACTGTCTGACCTCATGCTGCTGTTGTTGCTGTGCCATGACATCCACACTGTGTCATTGTGCCACTCTCTGACCTCATGCTGTTGCTCCTGCCGCCGTCACCTCCACTCTCTGTCATTGTGCCACTCTGTGGCCTACTCCTTTTTTTGCCACCTCCAGAATGTCATTGTGCCACTGTCTGACCTCATGCTGCTCCTGCCGTACCCTCCACACTGTGTCATTGTGCCACTCTGTGGCCTACTCGTGTTTTGCCACCTCCAAATGTCATTGTGCCACTGTCTGACCTCATGCTGCTGCGTGCACTGCTGTACTGACACTCTGTCATTGTGCCACTGTCTGACCTCATGCTGCTGCTGCCGTGCACCTACACATCTCTGTCATTGTCCCACTCTGTGGACTTTTCCTGTTTTTGCCACCTCCACAATTTCATTGTGCCACTGTCTGACCTCATGCTGCTGCTGTGGCTGCTGCAGTGACCTTCACACTCTGTCATTGTGCCACTGTCTGACCTCATGCTGCTGCTCGCCGTCACCTCCACTCTCTGTCATTGTGCCACTCTGTGGCCTACTCATGTTTTTGCCACCTCCAGAATGTCATTGTGCCACTGTCTGACCTCATGCTGCTGCTGTGGCTGCTGCCGTGACCTACACACTGTGTCATTGTGCCACTGTCTGACCTCATCTGCCTGTCTGCTGTGCACCTCACAACAGTGTCATTGTGCCACTGTTCTGACCTCATGCTGCTGCTGTGGCTGCTGCCGTGACCTACACACTCTGTCATTGTGCCACTTTCAGTCCTCATGCTGCTTGCCCCGTATCCCTCCACTCTCTGTCATTGTGCTCACTCTGTGGCCTACTCCAGCTTTGCCACCTCCAGAATGTCATTGTGGTCACTGTGACCTTATGCTGGCTGCGCCGTCACCTCCACCTCTCTGTCATTGTGTGCCACTCTGTGGCCTAATAACTGTTTTGGCCACCTCCAGAATGTTATTGTGCCACTGTCCTGACCTCATGCAGCTGCTTGACCTACACACTGAGGTCAAGGTGCCAACTGTCCTTACCTCATGCAGCGCTGTGGTGCTGCCAGTGACCTAACACACTGTGGTCATTGTTGCCACTTCTGACACTCATGCTGCTGCTTTGTGCTGCTGCCGTGACCTACACACTGTGTTGTTGTTCCACTGTCGGACCCTCATGCATGCTGCTGTGGCTGCTGCCGGACCTACACACTTGTGTCATGTCCACCTCTGTGGTCTACTCTTGTTTTTGCCACCTCCAGAATGTCATTGTGCACTGTCTGACCTCATGCTGCTGCTGCCGTGACCCACACACTGTGTCATTGTGCCACTGTCTGACCTCATGCTGTTGCTGCTGTTGATGCTTTCAACTCCACACTGTGTGATTGTGCCACTCTTTGGCCTACTCCTGTTTTTGCCACCTCCAGAATGTCATTGTGCCACTGTCTAACCTCATGCTGCTGCTGCTGCCGTCACCTCCCACTCTCTGTCATTGTTCCACTCTGTGGCTACTACTGTTATTTGCCACCCCCAGAATGCATTGTGCCACTGTCCTGACCTCTTGCTGCTGCTGTGGCTGCTGCCGTGACCTACAAACAGGTCATTTGTCCCACTCTGTGGTCTACTCCTGTTTTTGCCACCTCCAGACATGACATTGTGCCACTGTCGACTCATGCTGCTGCTGCCGGAACACAACACTGTGTCATGTGCCACTGTCGGACCTCATGCTGTTCTTGCTGTTGATCTGTTCAACTCAACACTGTGTCATTGTGCCACTCT
This sequence comes from Phyllomedusa bahiana, assembly GCA_025379985.1. Classification (NCBI taxonomy): domain Eukaryota; kingdom Metazoa; phylum Chordata; class Amphibia; order Anura; family Hylidae; genus Phyllomedusa; species Phyllomedusa bahiana. The sequence goes on from JAODAL010059198.1 coordinate 17,929, forward strand.
TTGGCCCTACACCTGTTTTTGCAACCTCCAGAATTCCCAATGTGCCACAGTCAGACCTCATGCTGCTGCTGCCGTGACCTACACACTGTGTCATTTGTGCCACTGTCCTGACCTCATGCTGCTGCAGTGGCAGCAGCCATGACCTACACACTCGTCATTGTGCAACTGTCTGACTTATCTGCTGCAGCCGCACCTCCACTTTCTGCATGTTCCACTCAGTGGGGCCTACAACGTTTTGGCCACCTCCAGAATTCATTTGTGCCACTGTCTGACCACATGCTGCTGCTGGCGGCTGCTGCCGTGACCTACACACTGTTGTCATGTGCCTGTCCTGACCTCATGCTGCTGCTGTGCCTGCTGCCGTGACCTACACTACACTGACATTGTGCCACTGTCTGACCTCAGCTGCTGCCACGGTCACCTCCACTCTCTGTCATGTTGCCAACTATGCTGTGGCCTACCTTTTGCCACCTCCAAATGTCATTGTGCCACTTGTCCTGACCTCATTCTCTGCCGCCAGTCACCTCCACTCTCTCATTGTGCCACTCTGTTGGCCACTAATGTTTTGCCACCTCCAGAATGTCATTGTGCCACTGTCTGACCTCATCTGCTGCTGCCGGGACCTACACACTGGTTGAACATTGTGCCACTGTCTGACCTCGATGCTTGCTGCTCGTGGCTGCTGCCGTGACCTACACACTGTGTCCATTGTGCACTTGTCTGACCTCCATGCTGCTGGCCACGGTAACCTCCACTCTCTGTCAATGTGCCACACTGTGGCCTACTACTGTTTTGTCACCTCCAGAACTGTACATTGTCCACGTCCTGACCTCTCTGCTGCAGCCGGTGACCTAGTACACTGTGTCATTGTGCACTATCTGACCTCATGCTGCTGCTGTGGCTGCTTCCGTGAGCTACACTCATCATTGTGCCACTGTCTGAACCTCATTCGTGCTGCGGCTGTGACCTCCACTCTCTGTCATGTAGTATCCACTCTTGGCCTACTACTGTTTTTGCCACCTCCAGATGTCATTGTCTGCCACTCTCTGACCTCATGCTGTTGCTCCTGCCGCCGTCACCTCCACTCTTCTGTCATTGTGCCACTGTCTGAACACATGCTGCTGCCGTTGACCTACACACTGTGTCATTGTGCCACTGTCTGACCTTATGCTGCACCGCGTCACCTCCACTCTCCTGTCATTGTGCCACTCTGTGGCCTACATACGTGTTATTGCCACTTCCAAATGTTATTGAGTGTCCACTGTCCTGACCTTCATGCTGCTGCTGCCGTGACCTACACACTGTGTCATTGTGCCAACTGTCTGACCTCATGCGCTGCTGTGGCAGCTCCGTGACCTACACACTCTGTCATTTGTGCCACTGTCTGACCTCATGCTGCAGCCACGGTCCACCTCCACTTCTCTGTCATGTGCAACTCTGTGCCTACTTCAGTTATTGCCACTCCAGAATGTCAATTGTGCCACTGTCCTTACCTTATGCTGACTGCCTCGCCGTCACCTCGATCTCTGTCAATTGTGCACTTCTGTGGCCTACTACTGTTTTGCCACCTCCAGAATGTTATAGTGCCACTGTCTGACCTCATGCTGCTGCCGTACCTACACACTGTGTGATTGTGCCACTGTCTGACCTCATGCTGCTGCTGTGGCTGCTGCCGTGACCTACACACTGTGTCATTGTGCCACTGTCTGACCTCATGCTGCTGCTGTGGCTGCTGCCGTGACCTACACACTGTGTCATTGTCCCACTCTGTGGTCTACTCCTGTTTTTGCCACCTCCAGAATGTCATTGTGCCACTGTCTGACCTCATGCTGCTGCTGCCGTGACCTACACACTGTGTCATTGTGCCACTGTCTGACCTCATGCTGTTGCTGCTGTTGATGCTTTCAACTCCACACTGTGTCATTGTGCCACTCTTTGGCCTACTCCTGTTTTTGCCACCTCCAGAATGTCATTGTGCCACTGCCTAACCTCATGCTGCTGCTGCTGCCGTCACCTCCACTCTCTGTCATTGTTCCACTCTGTGGCCTACTACTGTTTTGCCACCTCCAGAATGTCATTGTGCCACTGTCTGACCTCATGCTGCTGCTGTGGCTGCTGCCGTGACCTACACACTGTGTCATTGTGCCACTGTCTGACCTCATGTTGCTGCTGTGGCTGCTGCTGTGACCTACACACTGTATCATTGTGCCACTGTCTGACCTCATTCTGCTGCTGTGGCTGCTGCCGTGACCTACACACTCTGTCATTGTGCCACTGTCTGACCTCATGCTGCTGCCACGGTCACCTCCACTCTCTGTCATTGTGCCACTCTGTGGCCTACTCCAGTTTTTGCCACCTCCAGAATGTCATTGTGCCACTGTTTGACCTTATGCTGCTGCCGCCGTCACCTCCACTCGCTGTCATTGTGCCACTCTGTGGCCTACTACTGTTTTGCCACCTCCAGAATGTCATTGTGCCACTGTCTGACCTCATTCTGCTGCCGCCGGCGCCTCCACTCTCTGTCATTGTGCCACTCTGTGGCCTACTACTGTTTTGCCACCTCCAGAATGTCATTGTGCCACTGTCTGACCTCATGCTGCTGCTGTGGCTGCCGCCGTGACCTACACACTGTGTCATTGTGCCACTGTCTGACCTCATGCTGCTGCTGCCGTGCCTACACACTGGTCATGTGCCACTGTCTGACCTCATGCTGCTGCTGTGGCTGCTTTCCGTGACCTACACACTCTGTCATTGTGCCACTGTCTGACCTTATCTCTCTGCTGCCCGTCGCCTTTCCCCTCTCTGTCATTGTTCCACCTCTGTGGCCTACTACTGTTTTGCCACCTCCAGAATGTCATTGTGCCACTGTCTGAAACCCCATGCTGCTGCTGTGGCTGCTGCCGGAAACCCACACACTGTGTTATTGTGCCACTGTCTGACCTCATGCTGCTGCTGTGGCTGATGCCGTGACCTACACACACTGTCATAGTGCCACTGTCTGACCTCATGCTGCTGCCAAAGTCACCTCCACTCTCTGTCATGTTGCCACTCTGTGGCCTACTCATGTTTTTGCCCCCTCCAAAATGTCATTGTGCCACTGTCTGACCTCATCTGCTCCGCCGTCACCTCCACTCTGTCATTGTGCCACTCTGTGGCCTACTACTGTTTTGCCACCCCCCAGAATGTCATTGTGCCACTGTCTGAAACCCCATGCTGCTGCTGGCCGTGGGCCCACACACTCTGTCATTGTGCTAAATGTCTACCTCAATGCTGCTGCCGCTGTCACCTCCACTCTCTGTCATTGTTCCACTCTGTGGCCTACACTGTTTTTTCCACCGCCAGAATGTCATTGTGCCACTGTTGAAACCTATGCTGCTTGGGGCCGCCTGGGACCTCCACTTGTGTCATTGTTTCCACTGGGCCCCAACCTCATGCTGCTTCTTGCTGTGCCGTGACCTACACCCTGTCATTGTGCCACGCTGACCTTGCTGCTGCCCCCGGACCTCCACTCTCTGTCTTGTGCCACCGTGGCCTACTCTTTTTGCCCCCCTCCAGAATGTCATTGGCCACTGTTTGCCTTATGCTCTCCGCCGTACCTACCCCACAAATGTGCCCCCTGTGCCCACTGTTTTGACCCAAATGCTTTTCCCCTGCTTGGGTGCTTCCGTGACCTACACACTTGTCTTGTCCCCTGTCTGACCTCATGCTCTGCCG
>JAODAL010059199.1:0-21642 GCA_025379985.1 Phyllomedusa bahiana
TTATAATCCATATATTTAGAAAGTGTTTAAACCCCTTTAAAAGCCGAACGCCTGAAAAGTGTAATACCAAACATTTTTTTAGTTTTGGCCTCCTTGCTTTTAAACCAGTTGTAACTTTTTTTTTTTTTTCAATGACGCAGTTGGATGGGGCCTCGTTTTTTCGAGACAATTGTACTTTATAAGGAATGTTTAATTACACTTATAAATAATTGCAGTTTTTTTTTTTTTTTTTTTTAAAAAAAAATTTTTTAGTTTTTTTTTTTTTTTTTTTTTACGCCATTCACATTTCACACTTAATAACTTTTAGAAATTTACAGGTTATTAGGGTCGTGGGGAAACCAAAATTGTGAGGTTTTTTTGTGCTGTAATTTTTGTACAATTATTTTTTATTAAATATTTTTTTTTAAATTTTTTATTTTATTTTTTTTATTCTTTTTTTTACACTTTTTATGGTTTTTTGTATTTTTTTTTTGACTCCCATAAAGGGGGAAACTTTTTAACATTTTTTTTATTTATTTTTTTACACTTGTAATGTTTTAATATTCATATATCAAATACATGCTAATTGGTCATCTGAACAGGCAGTGATTAGGACAGCCACAGTGCCCCTAATCCCTGCTTTTACCAACAACTCGGGGGCCACGCTAGGCCCCAGAGCTGACTGTGCAGCCGGCCCTGAGCTCTGTCGGGTGACCGGGCGTTCCGACCCCGCAGAGCGGGGGATCCCTTTGATTGCGCTGCGGTAAGCACCCCCGCAATCAAAGGGTTAAAGATCGGGTTGCGGGGTTTCCCCGCCCCCCGACCCTGCAGGACATGCTCGGGGTGGGGGGCTGTGTAGTTCACCCCGACCACGCAGCGGGGCGCCGGGGCGCCGAAAAACCCCGATGTCTGCAGCGACGAAAAAAGCGTCGCTGTAGCGAAAACCCCACCGGCCGGGGCAAAAGACGGTGCGCGGTTTTAAGGGGGTAAATACCCTTTTGGAGGATTCCACGTCGCATTCCCATGTGGCAAAACCCCCTTTAACTTGCTCTTGGCTTCCATTCAAAATCCGGGGTGGCTCTCTCCCAGTAGGCGTGTCTTTCCTCACTAAAGACATCATTCAGTGCGAGAAATAAATGGCGAAAAATTTACGCTCACAGACCCCCGCAATGTACGGCCCCTGAAAATGGTTAAATCTGCAGGCGTCACCCTCCCCCTTTTCCCGACCCCTTTGTGACCAGAACACCTGTAGTGGTGTAAGAAGTTACACATACAGCCTGAACTGATGAAATAAATGTGAGAAATGCATCTCTCACATTTGTTTCATCATTTGAGGCTCTATGTATAACAACCAATACAGATGTTCTGTTACAAGGAGCCTGTGCAGCTTGGGAGGGAGGTGACAGCTCGGCAGGCATAAGAACTGACCATTGTAGGAGGTCGGCAGAGCTATGACATCCTCTCTGTGTATAAGCCTGTGTTATATCGGGGGGTGGTGGGGTGGGATATAGCAGCTAGAGACTCCGTAATTGCCCAGATTCTTCACATAGTGCCTTCACTGGGAGAGGGGGCACAGCAGCCATTATTTACTTTCATTTTACACAGCTCATAGTGAATAGTGTGCAGGCAGCCAATCACAGCACAGGGAGCCTGTCCTGTCCAGGAGGCATGTCCCAACAAGGCTGAATGAAATATCAGGCAGCCAATCACAGCAAAGGGGAGTAGCCCGACCACCTGCTGCAGAAATAGTCTAGTCTAGATGCTTAGATTAGCTCATATCTGCTATACCAAATGTTTTAGGTATACCAATCATTTTGCATACCAATTGCAAAAGTGCTTATTTTTACTGTCCCCATCATTACAGATATGATCTTTGTATCGAGAAAATACCTTTAAATACTCAAACTCCTGCATCTTACAAAATAAGGGATACAGCGAGTCTGTCACTAGCTTGTGCTGTCCTCAGCAAGGGTGGCATAATCTATATGACAGGTTCTCTTTAAAATCCACATGCAAAAATGTGTGATTGACACCGAAATCTGCTTATAAACCTTCAAAGCCATTGTCTCACTACAAAGATTAGCTTTCAACATGTAGGGAACACTAAATGACGAGTTTCCAAATATATTGCTTCGTTCATTTTTTTTTGTTGAGGAGCTACAAATGATTTTATCACCTCTAAGAGCTCTCTGGTTTCTCTAGTTACCAACCCCTGCAGTTTGTCTTATCTGACAGCAGGGAGTGACGTCATCACACAGGTCTGGACTTCAATAGAAAATCTGTGCAGCAGTTCACACTGCACGGATTTTCTGCCAGGCGTTCTTTTACACCGTCGGAGTTCCTAAAAATGTTGAACATCAGGCAGAAGATGAATCCGCAAACCGCGGGCAAAACCATCCCCCTCAACCATGTAAAAGACAACAAAATACTGCTGGGATCCTTTAGTCAGAATTGGGTATTTTCACACTGCTGTGTGGACGCAGCCTAACTGTAGATTGTAGTGCAACTTTTGCAGCAGATCTAACCCGTCTGAATGTACCTAAAAGGTCACACAAAGCCGAAAAGAGAGCTGGAGGAAAAGGGGGCAATGTGATGTGAGCACCCCATTACTCTTCTGCATCAGCAAGGGTCGTCTTGGCACCTGTGCTTTATTCACCAGCAGAGGTGACGGTCTCACTAATCCTGGAAGTGATCAATGAAATGATGTGTAACTTACATATTGCCCCATCCTTCCAAAGCAGAACTATAGACTTGAGGTCACCTACATGAAAAACAGCAAAATGACTGTGTGCCTGCGGGAACGTGTGAGCTGGCACATGGGGATAAGTGGGCGCTCTTCACCGTATTAGGATGTAAACCTATGTTGTCGCCACGGGGAATAGAAGCAGTTGTGCAAGTCAGTAGGGAAAAGTGAAGGTAAGAGAGCTTGTAGGTGTTTAAATAGTGAGTGCTCTCCATGGTGTACACCAGGTACAAGACAAGGTGACTCTAATGAGCACATCCTCACCCGGGGCGTATCTACAACTCATAGTACCCCCATGGCAAACGAGATGGGCCCCAAAACCTAATGACGACAAGAAACTGAATTGACAGCAATTCAAGGTGATGTAGAGTGGAGCCATATTGTCAGAGGCCCTACATCAGGGGGCTCAAACATGCAGCCCAGGGAGCCCCAGATGTCCAGAGATCTCCTCTGGGATGGCGGGTCCTGCTCTAACGGAGCTTACGCCCTTAGATGCTGTAGTTAATAGCGAGTGCACCATTTAGGGATCTGACAAGGGAGGGGGCTTCCTCTGTCCATCAGCACCCTGTGCCAATGGTTGCCACAAGAGCCAGAGTATGACACCCTTCCCCTACTTAGTACTGCTGAAGAGCCACCAACTTTGTTATTCCCTCCAAAAAAGTAAAATGTTCTTGCACTCGACTGCTATGGCTAAAGCTACTCCTGAAATTCATATTAACAGATCGGTTAGCATGGCGGCTCAGCTGGGCCATAGACTGAAGATCACAGCACAGCAGCTAAAAGGATTACAACAGGTAAAGAGAACACAGGATCCACCATTCATGCAGGCCTACAAGAAGTAGCCAAACATTTCCTGAAGACTTCCCCACAATCCTGGATCCAGGAGGGAAGCTGTCCCAGGAGGTCTCCAACAATCCAGGGTCAGTGCCCTCAACCATATGTGCTTTCACAGAACACAAAAGCAGTGAAATCTATGGTGGAACAGCCAGCCCCACAACGAAGACCTGATGGACACCTGCGTCAGGGGGGACATTAAGAGACCCCATCTCTGGTTCTGTCCCGGAGCAGCACCACCACGACAATAGAAACCCAAAGGAATGTGCTGTATTCAGAGGGGTCTTAGTACAGCTCCACCTCTATGATGGACACCTCAAACAGAACCTCTAATGCAGATGTCAACCAGGCCTTCCGCTTCTACATTTTAAAATGTATTCTTTGCATAAGAACATGTGAATAAATAAGAGGGTTCTCCTGATCATAACATGGGCAAAAATGCAGATTACGACTGTGCAAAACGGTCTTGTGTTCTGTCCAGCCATCGGCACACGTCGGATGTGTTACTGGTTCCCAACAAAGTACAGTCCAATATCGTCTAGAGGCTTCTTAATATATAGTTTAAGGCCTCGTTCACACGGCTGATTTGGGGACCGATTTCAGCCGTATTGTGCGCCGTACTGCGCTGCAATACAGCTGGAATCCGTCCCAGTCATTACGGTAATCCACAGATCTCATAGAGAACTATGGATTCCCTCTCTCCGTCCCCGCAAATACGTCGAGCGGGGAGAAAGTGACATGCACATTATCCCGGCGGGATACGCGCCGTGGATAATGCATGTCTATGGGCCGGCGAGCTGCCGGAACCCCGCTGCACGGCACACGCCGTAATTGCGGGGCGAAATCCGTCCCGCAATTATGGCGTGAATAAGCCATGTGAACTGGGCCTAAAAAGGACAAACCCAATTTACTGCAACCTAAGCAGAAAATCCTGCTCACCTGATATTGAATAACCTGGTGAGCAGATGTAAAGGTTGGTGAGATTTCCGGCTCTGTGGCATCTTGTGACACAACATTATGGGCCTCCCCCAGAAAAAATGACCAACAAAGCCCTGGCTTCATTTTGTAATCTGCAATGGGATCTACAGGTGTCAGTAGTGCCAGTGTCAGATGTGGATACATTACTGGGCACTTCAGGAGTCAAGCAAAATGAAATCAACATGCAAAAAGAACAAAAAAAAAAAAAAAAGTAAAAAAAAGGGTGTTGCCCGAACACACACACACACAAAAATAAAAAATCTAAAACAGGTCTCAAACTGCATAAAAAAAATAAATAAAAATGACTGTCCCAGTGCCGAAGCTGCTGCCAGTGTCCCCATATGATGTACATCACTGCTAAGGTGGATGGCACGCGACCCGTGTGATCACCGTCTAGAACATCATGAAGCGAACAGACACAGCCGGCAGCTTCAGCTTTGGAACAGCAAGGAGTACAAAGGGGCGAGTTACTCTATGAAGATTCAATATAACAAGGTCGTTCTAGAATAGTTGCTTCATCCTCGTGTTCATACATTAAGGCCGAACACCAGATTCATAAAGACCCTGCAACGCTTTTCCAATACACATTTCATGCCCAAAATGTTGATGGCTTTGTGGTAGGGTGCACTATACTGGTTCCATCACTGCATGTGAATACTGAATGCTATCCTCCATTTAGCAACACCTTATTGCAGCCTATTCATGTAGGACAATCTGACAGTGTGGCCCTTGGATCGAAGAGGTTGGGCATCCCTGCACAGGGTCCTGGATACAATTGCCTCGCTGCATGGTCTTCTCTTAAAGGGGTTGCCTCACTACAAAGAATAGCTTTCAACATGTAGGGAACACTAAATGAAGATGTTTTCCAAATCTAGTCCATTGTTAATTTTTTTGTTGAGGAGCTACAAATGATTTTATCACCCTCTGAGGCCTTTCAGGTTTCTCTAGTTGCCGACCTGTTTGCTTGTTCTCCCCTGCTGTTTGTCTTATCTGATAGCAGGGAGTGATGTCATCACACAGGTCATGGAACAAAACTGAGAGCTTGTGTGTTATCTGATCTTTCAGACAAAAGATACTAATTACTACTGTTTACTTTAGCTCTGAAGCTTCTCTGGACCTGGTAGCAGGAGATTATTTATCTATTCTATACAAATTAGCAGAAGTCTGAATACAGAAGCTCATATGCTAATTACCCACAGCTTGGACCAGGAAGTGACAGGATGCATGAAAGAGAATGCTGCCGACTATGAAACAGTAAGATGAGACAACCCCTTTAAAGGCAAAGAAATGCCAGTATATGTAAAGTCGTTCTAAATAGTGGAAGACCATATACACAGTCTGGCTTAGGGCCCTTGACACTCACTAAGGGCGACATGTATGTATTTTGGCGCTCAGACGACGATTTGTGCGCATTAGTAATGTAGAATGCACCTGAATTTATGAACCTGTTCTACTGCAGGTCATTGATTAGGTGCTTTCTAGCTCCAAAATGACAAATCAGGCTCAGGTAAACCACTTTCAACTTGGTCTGCCTGTTCCAGCAGTAATGCGTTCTCCAGTCATTAATGTGTAAAATCATACGGTTGAACGTCCTGCGATCACAGGCACATTACAAAGTTCCATGGGCGCCCGATAAAGCGCTTAATTTTGGAGCTGAAAAGACACCAGAATACTAGCGCAGCCCCGTACATACGTCACCCTAAGGGCATGTCCCCATGGCAAGGGTTTTCGGCCGGTCTTTCAGCCGGTTTGCGGTTTTGCAGGCCGCTTGAAAAGCCGGCCGAAAATGAGCACAACAGGCTCCTATGGAAAACCCGTGCAGCAGTCCCCACTGGACGGGTTTTCCGTCCGGCGGTTTTTCCGCCCGCGGTCCGGCCGCAAAACATTCATCAAACACAATCTTCCGTCTGGTTTTCGGACGGACCCTGTGCTTAATAATGTGAAGGCGGAGAAAAGCCGTCCCCCCCGCGGCCGTGGGGACGGCCACAAAACAGGACAAATACCGGCTGGCAAACCGGCCGGTATTTGTCCTGTGCAATGGGGACGCTCCCTAAGTGTCTGCTTAAAGGGGTGTTCTCATGTACCTCCTAGCTGCCACTGCAGAACACTGCTCATTTCTGGGAGTTGTGACTACAGCTGAGTGTGCCCGAATATATTCACAGACATGATCGGAGCGCGCTGAGCAGGTGCCTCTCCTCCATTTTCGGGGACTGGTAACTTCCTGGCCGGGCACCTCCTCCGCGTATTTTAGCCACTTCCTGGCCGGGCACCTCCTCCGCGTATTTTAGCCACTTCCTGGCCGGGCACCTCCTCCGCGTATTTTAGCCACTTCCTGGCCGGGCACCTCCTCCGCGTATTTTAGCCACTTCCTGGCCGGGCACCTCCTCCGCGTATTTTAGCCACTTCCTGGCCGGGCACCCCCTCAGTGTGTTAGCCACTTCCTGGCCGGGCACCCCCTCAGTGTGTTAGCCACTTCCTGGACAGGCACCTCCGCAGTGTGGTAGCCACTTCCTGGCCGGGCACCCCCTGTGTCTGTTAGCCACTTCCTGGCCGGGCACCCCCTCAGTGTGTTAGCCACTTCCTGGCCGGGCACCTCCTCAGTGTTTTAGCCACTTCCTGGCCGGGCACCCCTCAGTGTGTTAGCCACTTCCTGGCCGGGCACCCCCTCAGTGTGTTAGCCACTTCCTGGCCCGGCACCTCCACAGTGTGTTAGCCACTTCCTGGCCGGGCACCCCCTCAGTGTGTTAGCCACTTCCTGGCCTGGCACCTCCTCAGTGTGTTAGCCACTTCCTGGCCGGGCACCTCCTCAGTGTTTTAGCCACTTCCTGGCCGGGCACCCCCTCAGTGTTTTAGCCACTTCCTGGCCGGGCACCCCCTCAGTGTGTTAGCCACTTCCTGGCCGGGCACCCCCTCAGTGTTTTAGCCACTTCCTGGCCGGGCACCCCCTCAGTGTGTTAGCCACTTCCTGGCCGGGCACCCCCTCAGTGTGTTAGCCACTTCCTGGCCGGGCACCTCCTCAGTGTGTTAGCCACTTCCTGGCCGGGCACCACCTCAGTGAGTTAGCCACTTCCTGGCCGGGCACCCCCTCAGTGTGTTAGCCACTTACTGGCCGGGCACCCCCTCAGTGTGTTAGACACATCCTGGCCGGGCACCCCCTCAGTGTGTTAGCCACTTCCTGGCCGGGCACCCCCTCACTGTTTTAGCCACTTCCTGGCCGGGCACCTCCTCAGTGTGTTAGCCACTTCCTGGCCGGGCACCTCCTCAGTGTTTTAGCCACTTCCTGGCCGGGCACCTCCTCAGTGTTTTAGCCACTTCCTGGCCGGGCACCCCCTCAGTGTGTTAGCCACTTCCTGGCCGGGCACCTCCTCAGTGTTTTAGGCGATGTGGGTATCAAAGCTGTAACACCTTTACACTGCTCATCACATAATGTTAGGTTTCCTTTCCCCTGATTTAAAGATTTGATAACTCATTTTACATTCACATTTTTTCATTCCAGACCACAGGTCAATTTCTTGATGTAATCCACAGTTTATGTGCCCTGTATGAAGAGACCCCGACAGAAATGGAGTTTCTACAGCTTCAGAGCAAAGACATAGTGTTAACATGCAGCAGAGCGTGAGGAGATGGATCAGCCGGATATATCTGTGCAGACTTCCTGCTGCAAGAGGAAGAGATCATTTCTAGAAAATCACAAGCGTCTGGTACAGCGCCAAAGGACTGGAGAAGGAAGGCCCTGGCCGGGACATCACTCCCTGCTGTGTCTTACCACCAGCACAGGAGCTGGTTTTATACTGACAAACTTTATCCTTCTTGAGGTATGTAGACCCCTCCATCACCAATATCCATCTAACAGGCTCAGCTAGGAACAGCAGCGCTGATATGTCAGTCACTGCTGTAGAACCACCCACAGCCTGAACAGACAGTGAGCCTGAAGCTGGCTGTTAGAAGCAGGCTCTGCTTCTAACAGCAAGATGGGAGAACACTTATAGACAACTAATGGGAGAAATAAAAGGGTTGTCCAGGGAAGAAAAATTCATCTTTAAAAGGTGCCAGGGTGGGAACAAAATGTGTATCAGTGAGTGACAGGTTGCTAAGAACACACAAGAGGCTTGGGCTCGATTGTGAGTAAGCGAAGCACAAGCCTCTTCTGTGCAGGGCTGTGGAGTCGGAGCCTATTTTGCAGGAGTCAGAGTCGTCATAAAATGGACCGACTCCCAAAATATATAATTGGTCCAGTTAGTTCGACGCATTGCCAAGAGCAAGAGACATTGGGTCCCGCCAGTGCTACTGCTCCCATATCTTCAGCCTCATCACATGAGGAGTGTAATTGATGACATGTAGCAGGCAAAGCGCTGCCCCAGGGGGAAAGATTCGATCCCATAGCAAACAGATTTCAGCAACATTTTTCACCTGCTTTCAAAGAAGTAGAAGAGTTCAACCATTCATCAAAACTGACTGTGGCACTTCCTTTATACCCTGACATTGTTAGAAATGTTGCCCCTGTGGTCACCGCTTTGCCCTCAACCCAAGTTAGTGTAGAGAGGCCGTTCTCTAGCCTGGAAATAATGAGATCAGATGTGAGGTCATGTATGCAGGATCTGATGGAGGCGATGCTATTTCTCAGAACAAATTCAGAGACTCCACAAATGTTCCCACAGTGTTTTGCATATTTACAATTTTTTTGTGTTCTAAAGTCGTATCCAATAAATATATTTTACACTGACAAGAAAGGGTAACAATGTTTTGAACTTGTGATTTTCAGGCTCCATGTCTCTCCATCCACTACAGCTTTGTACATGAGGCTACTGTAATTTTATATACAGTCATCTTACCTACCTTATACATAAATGTGACTTGCAAGTATCAGCATCTGCTTAGTTCTGCAGATTCTTTCCTGTAACTGCATTGTTACTGTTTTGCTCCTAAAAATCAAAATGTTAATTTTTTATTTTGTCAGTATTTGGAAAATCCACCTTTGATTTTCGATACTGCCTGAACCCTTCTGGGCTCTGAATCAGATTCAAGCATGTCCTGACCAAAATCTGATCCCAGGTCTCTTCTACACGTTCCCAGTGTTGGTGCAGACTGGACTTGGATACAAATACAGCTTTTTCTTCAACTCTACCCACAAGTGTTCAAAAGATCAAAACATTGTTACCCTTTTCTTATCAGTGTCTGTTACTAAATAGCTTGATTATTGTATCATAAGGTGATAAACAGCCTGATGGGACCATTTTACTACAGTAAAGTTATCACTTAAACATGCACCATGTATGAGGGAGTCGGGAGTCGGAGGTTTGGGAAATTGAGGAGTCGGGGCTTTGGCTTGCCGACTCCAGAGTCCTACTTCTGTGTGTTGGAACAAGAACCAGCAAGTGAAGACGAAGCAGAACAGGGTAGGTAGGGAGGTATACCCTCCTCCTCCACGCTGACCCATTTCATTTTCCTCTGTTGGAAAACCCCATAAGTTTAGAAATAATCATCTGCAATTGGATTGAAAATGGTCACAATGATGGTAACCAGTCAGTGCTGGGAGCTCATTCTAACTCTGGTCACTCTGAGGTTCGGCGCTGGTCCATTACCACTTCTTTATTACATAGAGCTCACAGAAGCTCTTTGGTCAAATAGGGAAAAAGAAGCCAACCCACCTCCGTGACTCTCCTGCCCCAGCTGCACAGTGAACGTCCATCATGTGCTACATGCAACCAAGGCCAGAGAGCGGTTATTTGCATTTGATGTTGTGGTCTGTGAATCACTGTGCCGCCGTGATGTACAGGACGACCACCGGAACGGGAGAGTCACAGAGGTGAGTGGGCTGCTTTTTTTTCTATTTCTAATCATACCCCAGTGGGTCAACAAAGTCCTGGACATCCCCTCTAATCACAGAGGTGAGGGGATTAATAGCACTGTTTCTATTTTTGCAGATGACACCAAGCTATGCAGGGTAGTGGAATCTATGGAAGATGCTCATAAATTGCAAGCAGACCTGAACACACAGTGTTTGGGCATCCACTTGGCAAATGGGGTTCAATGTGGATAAATGTAAGGTTCTGCATCTGGGGAGAAATAATCTGCAGGCATCATATATTCTAGGGGAAGAAAAACTGGGAGAATCGCTTGTTGAGAAGGATCTGGCCGTTCTTGAAGATCTACAGAACAACATGCAGTGTCAATCAGCTGCCTCTAAGGCCAGCAGCATATTGTCACACACAACTGTGAAACCAACAACTCATGCTCTATAATACTGTGCCCTATTATTAATGTAATGCACTGCAGTCTAGTTTAGAAACATTTCACAGTTGTGTGCACAGACCCTATACAGCCCCAAATGTCTCCATGGTTACAGACCACAAACCATCCCTGAACTCTTATCGTGCAGTCATATACTTACACTTGGCCACCACTGTATGTTAGTGTTATGCATTTCCCTGCTTGCCCCCCTGCTGTGCATGCAGATCCACAATACCAGACCAGTAGTTGTCCAGCTCAGATTTTTTAAGGATTTTTATTAGCATGTTAGAGCGATGGTTTCAGCGCTGCACGGTCCGCGTCGGACTCCCGTTGTCTTATTTCTCCCAGACGCTGATGTCCCTGCTTTCAGAGCTGTTCGTTACCAATCGGCGGCTGCAGCAGAGACATTACCATCTGGAAGAAGACTGTAAACCAAAGACCAGTGGCCGCTGAGGATGGCACGGTGGCGCAGCAGCAATGATCAGAGGAAAAAGTGCTTGGCCAACCCTAGAAGTGCAGCTGTGACCTCACAGGACAAGAAACCTGCACACGGGAAGGGGCTGCCAGTGGCTTCTGCTCAGCAGTATTATGAGCTTGTAATTACAGTGCATACGCCGGCTGTGCCCAGTCATCAATGGCTGTGTATGCTGCACCTTAGCAATGGCTTGAGGCACGGCCACAAATCCCCCAGAGTTCATCAGACCTGCTCCTCCACATCTCCAGAGAGGGACAAGAAATCCCCGAGCATTGCAGCAGGCTGGAGGCGAGCGAGCAGCACTTTCACTTTCCTTTTTAGATGATGAAACTTAAAGGGGTTGTCTCACTACAAGGATTGTTTTTTATATTAAAGATCTTGCAAAAACAAGTCACTTTGCAATATGTGTCCATTAGCAGTGTCCTACCTATTCCTAGATATCCCCTCTTGTATGGGCTGCATCAGCTCCTCAGGTCGCTATAGCTACAGACCTGTTTGGTCCATCCTGATAGGCTGCCAGCACTGGTTGCTATAGCTACAGACCTGGCTTCTACTGCAGCCTAGGGGAAGCCCGTAAAAACACCCCTGAATTCAAAGTGAAACCAAGAAAACAGGAATGAAGTAAGATGAATCAATGTAGTGAGACAACCCCTTTAAGTTATTCCCCGTTAGTAAGGCCAGGACGACATCTGTGGTAGTGCCAGCAGAGAACGAAAATAGCTGGTTTTGTTATGTATAATGTTTGGCATGTGTGTGTATATATATATATATATATATATATATATATATATATATATATATATATATATATATTTTATTTTTTTCTCCTATTCAAAAGCTTTATTAAAAAATAAACACACATACATTTTTATTTTACATGAACTAAATGAGCCCATCTCCTAACTGTAGAATGCACACATCCAACTGTTCAATGCCTTCAGTATTCTTTGCACAACTTGCTGATCTGTAACAAGGAGCTTAATGGCAAAATTCACAACAGGAGTTTGATCCCTGTGTCACCCAATAAATTTAGGGGATCTATTTGAATTGTGAGTTAAACAATCCTCCTCATGTTGTTCACATTTTGACATCATGAGACCAAGATAACACCTTACAATTGATCGACAGTACCTTGCTATTGAGAGGCTTCAAGCAGGATGTTCTCAGACGGAAGTGGCCACCAGTCGTCTACACCGACTGCACTGATGTAAACAGTTACGAACAAGGCTGTGGAGTCAGTTAGCCAAAGCTCCAACTTCTCAATTTCCCCAGCTCCGACTCCCTCATACACGGCGCATGTTTAAGTGATAACTTTACTGTAGTAAAATGGTAACATGAGGCTGTTTATCACCTTATGATACAATAATCAGGCTATTTAGGTAGACCATAACATTTATTGGATACAACTTTAGAACACAAAAAAATTTAATAAATTGTAATTGCTCTGCAGTAATTGTGGAAAAAACAGTTTTCAACAAAAACATCTTAAATAACATTTGTGGAGTCTCTGAATTTGTTCTGAGAAATAGTATCGCCTCCATCAGATCCTGCATACATGACCTCACATCTGATCTCATGATTTCCAGGCTAGAGAACGGCCTCTCTACACTAACTTGGGTGGGGGGCAAAGCGGTGACCACAGGGGCAACATCTCTAACAATGTCAGGGTATAAAGGAATTGCCTCAGGCAGAGCTAGTTCTGATTAACGGTTGTTCAGGAAAATGTTGTTGAAATCTGGTCAATCTGTTGGCTATGGGAGTGGAATATTTTCCCGTGCAGTGACACTTTGCCTGCTCCAAGTCATCCAAATATTTTTCAAAATTAAACTCATCTGATGAGGATGAATATATGGGAGCAGTAGCACGGACAAGACCCAAGTCCTCTTGCTCTTGGTGCTGGATTGAGCTAACTGGACCAATTGATTTTATATTTTGGAAGACGGTCCATTTTATAATGACCAACTCCACCAAAATGGGCACCGACTCGAAAACTCTGACTTCAGAGCCCTGGTTACAAGTGGTCTGATGTGACACCTGGTTGCCTCTCACCTCCCTTAAACATGCCTGGAGTTATGTAGCTTTCATCCGGTTCTGCAGGGCATTATTTACAATGAAGTGGTCGTTAGTGTCATGTAGTCAAAGGACGTCCACTTCTTTGCCTTTCTGTGACTCTTCCAGTCTCTCTGTATCTCTGTTACAACCTGCTGATTACACTCTGACACTCTAAGCTCAGTAGCCACTTCAGTCTGGGAGTCTCCTGCTTGAAGTCTCGCAGTGGCGAGGTATTGTTGATCAATTGAAAGGTGTTGTCTTGGTCTCATGATGTCAAAATGGGAAAAGCAGGATTAATCCCAATTCAATCCTTTAAAGTTATTGGGCTATTCAAGGATCAAACACTGGTGTTTCAGAAGTACCCGCTGCATTAGGCCAGGTGAACTTACCCTTAAACTCCTTGTTAGAGATCAGCAAGTTTGCAAATGTAGTGAAACATTGAACAGTTGGACGTGTGCATCTAAAGTGAAGAGATCTCATTTAGTGCGTTTAAAAAAAAATGAACATAAAATGTTATGTTCATCCTGAAATGTCAGCCAAACCCCCCTCACTTTCTGTCAGTAGTGTAATACAGGAGCGGTCCCCCAGAGGCAGACCCTGCCTTCATATTGATGGGATGTCTTACACGTGACCCACAGAGCTGCCACCATAGGGGACAATCCCAGGACACTGCCAGCTCCTGACGCCCCCGCGGTCAGCAGACATTACCAGGGGGAACCTAGCGTTACATGGCGCCCACTCGCTGGAATACGGGTGAAGGGGCCACACTGTCTTACAGGCTTTTCACCAAGGTCAAAGAAGGTAGAGCAGGGACCCCTCTGACATTCATAGGTCACAATGAAGCCATTGAACATGGAGCATCCCCATAGGGTGACCCTTTAACTGCTCTCACTACCCTCCAGCACCAGTGTCATTAATAGCCCTGTCCCTAGATGGCACCAGTACTTCATAGAGGTGCTCAGTGTCTGGTTACTGGGATCCCACGAATCACAAAAGCCAGGGCCCTCCCTCCCCATGTGAATGCAGCGGTGGGCAGTGTGCAGCCGGCCGCTCCGACACTGTCAGATACCTCCACACACCCACGTAGATGCTGTCAGGCTGACACGCCAGGGACACTCGGGATCAGTCCCAGTACGTGCACATGTTACAGGGTTACAGACCCAATGCACTGACCCTGTATGGGAGTCCTGACAATGGATCTTTTTATTCCCCCCCATGCAGAACACAGCTCAGCCGGGCCAAGATCTACAGGACCTGGTGGTCACATGGAGAGCACAACTCAGGAGCATCTTCCCTTAGACCTGCTGTGCTGCTCCTCAGTTACTCATCCAAGAAACGCAGGTGGGTGTGGCGGCATCCACTCACAGAGGACAGTGTGGGCGGGGTGTCCCTGCACAGTCTGACATCATCCAATCAGAGCGGACAGTGGGGGCGGGGTGTCCCTGCACAGTCTGACATCATCCAATCAGAGCGGACAGTGTGGGCGGGGTGTCCCTGCACAGTCTGACATCATCCAATCAGAGCGGACAGTGTGGGCGGGGGTGTCCCTGCACAGTCTGACATCATCCAATCAGAGCGAACAGTGTGGGTGGGGGTGTCCCTGCACAGTCTGACATCATCCAATCAGAGCGGACAGTGTGGGCGGGGTGTCCCTGCACAGTCTGACATCATCCAATCAGAGCGGGCAGTGTGGGTGGGGGTGTCCCTGCACAGTCTGACATCATCCAATCAGAGCGGACATGTGGTGCGGGGTGTTCCCTGCACGGTCTGACATCATCCAATCAGAGCGGACAGTGGGGGGGTCCCTGCACGGTCTGACATCATCCAATCAGAGCGGACAGTGTGGCAGGGGTGTCCTGCACGGTCTGACATCATCCAATCAGAGCGGACAGTGTGGGCGGGGTGTCCCTGCACGGTCTGACATCATCCAATCAGAGCGGACAGTGTGGGCGGGGTGTCCTTGCACGGTCTGACATCATCCAATCAGAGCGGACAGTGTGGGGGGGGGTGTCCCTGCACTGTCTGACATCATCCAATCAGAGCGGACAGTGTGGGCGGGGGTGACCCTGCACGGTCTGACATCATCCAATCAGAGCGGACAGTGTGGGCGGGGGTGTCCCTGCACGGTCTGACATCATCCAATCAGAGCGGACAGTGTGGGCGGGGTGTCCCTGCACAGTCTGACATCATCCAATCAGAGCGGACAGTGTGGGCGGGGGTGTCCCTGCACGGTCTGACATCATCCAATCAGAGCGGACAGTGTGGGCGGGGGTGTCCCTGCACAGTCTGACATCATCCAATCAGAGCGGACAGTGTGGGCGGGGTGCCCCTGCACAGACTGACATCATCCAATCAGAGCGGACAGTGTGGGCGGGGGTGTCCCTGCACGGTCTGACATCATCCAATCAGAGCGGACAGTGTGGGCGGGGGTGTCCCTGCACAGTCTGACATCATCCAATCAGAGCGGACAGTGTGGGTGTCCCTGCACAGTCTGACATCATCCAATCAGAGTGGACAATGTGGGTGTCCCTGCACAGTCTGACATCATCCAATCAGAGTGGACAATGTGGGTGTCCCTGCACAGTCTGACATCATCCAATCAGAGCGGACAGTGTGGGTGTCCCTGCACAGTCTGACATCATCCAATCAGAGCGGACAGTGTGGGTGGAGGTGCCCCTGCACAGTCTGACATCATCCAATCAGAGCAGACAGTGTGGGTGGGGGTGTCCCTGCACAGTCTGACATCATCCAATCAGAGCGGACAGTGTGGGCGGGGGTGTCCCTGCACGGTCTGACATCATCCAATCAGAGCGGACAGTGTGGGCGGGGGTGTCCCTGCACGGTCTGACATCATCCAATCAGAGCGGACAGTGTGGGCGGGGGTGTCCCTGCACAGTCTGACATCATCCAATCAGAGCGGACAGTGTGGGTGGGGGTGTCCCTGCACAGTCTGACATCATCCAATCAGAGCCTTCAGTGTGGGTGGGGGGTGTCCCTGCACAGTCTGACATCATCCAATCAGAGCGGACAGTGTGGTGGAGGTGCCCCTGCACAGTCTGACATCATCCAATCAGAGCAGACAGTGTGGGTGGGGGTGTTCCTGCACAGTCTGACATCATCCAATCAGAGCGGACAGTGTGGGCGGGGTGCCCCTGCACAGTCTGACATCATCCAATCAGAGCGGACAGTGTGGGCGGGGTGCCCCTGCACAGACTGACATCATCCAATCAGAGTGGACAGTGTGGGCGTGGTTCCCCTGCACAGACTGACCATTTGGTGATGGGGGAGGAAGAAGGGACCACTTGGGGATGGGGGGTAAAATTTGGGGAAGGGGGAGGTACCATATACGGGAGGGGAGGCAGGGGTACCATTTGGTGATGGGAGGGGTGGTGCTGCCCTCAGCGCAGCTCTGTAGCGCCCCCGTGACCTCGCACTGCTAATGACAGCATCATGGTTACTGTCCATGGAGGGGGATTTCCAGAGCCGCATCCTGAGCACCAGTAAACCCCTCCTGCAG
The DNA here is from genome assembly GCA_025379985.1 of Phyllomedusa bahiana. Classification (NCBI taxonomy): domain Eukaryota; kingdom Metazoa; phylum Chordata; class Amphibia; order Anura; family Hylidae; genus Phyllomedusa; species Phyllomedusa bahiana. The sequence goes on from JAODAL010059199.1 coordinate 16,810, forward strand.
CAGCTGCCTCACTCACCGGACATCGCTGCTCCTGGCACCCGTGCCCACACACCCCACTGCGGGCACCGCGCCAGCACCCACAGCGGGCCGGGTACTACCCCCGCGATAGAGCTGCCGCTCCCCTCCCAGCAGCCGTTACTGGCAGCGTCCCCGGCGGGTGCAGCCTCTTACCTGCCCCGGGCGCTCACCGACCTGCACGGCTGCTCTGTCACATAATAACATGGAAGTTTAGGAAGCGACTCCCACACAGGCACCGCCCACTTCAGCCTATGAGTGACAGCGAGCCCAGCCAATGCGAGCAGCCCGTTCTCCCTACCTCAGCGGAGGGGCGGCGCGTTAGACATCAGCCAATAGCAGGAGCTGGTGACAGCGGTGCCAGGTGGTGGAGGCGGAGCTTGTGACGTCAGCTGTGGAGGGCGCGAATAGAGCGGGATAGTGTCATAGGCGCTGAGCCTGAGAGTCAGAACAGTGCCCCGCCCAGCGGATAGGACACGCCCTCACTACACAGCGCATGTGTCCGGATGGGAGTATAGCAGGGGCCCCATTCTAGGTGCGGGGCCCACATTGTCTATGGCAGGGGTGGAGCTGAACGTACAGCAAAATGAGCCCCATCAGTAAATACAATGGCCATATGGGAATACTCCACAGCACTACTGATGCCTCCAGGAGGCCCCGCATGAGGAGAGGCTCTGATCCCAGCCATGTAACCTCCTAGATGCCACTGTCAGGAGTGGGCGCAGCATCTAGGTGGTTGACAGAGGAAGGAGGCCGCCTAAAGTAATCCAGCAGCACCACTATAAGGAGATCTGCTGCCGAGGCCAAACCATGTCTCCTGCCATATACAGAGGCCTACTAAGCCCTGCAGGAGACCGAGTGCTGGAACAGCCAAGACCCCTGCATAATAGAACCCCGGGTCCACAGTGATCAGAGGGAATGCCTCGAACATGCGTACGTGCCCCAATATAAAACATCATGCTGTACACAAAGGCTTCAGCAGCACAAGAGGAAGAACTGTCGGAATGATGACGGCCTGCAAGAGGTGTGTCTTGTAGGTGTGGCCTGTAAAAGAGGCGTGGCATATAAGAGGTGTGGCTTGTAAAAGAGTGGCATATAAGAGGTGTGGCTTGTAGGGGGTGTGGCCTGTAAAAGAGGAGTGACTTGTAAAAGAGGTGTGGCCTGTAAAAGGTGTGGGCTACAAGAGTGCTGGGGTTTGTAAAAGAGGTGTGGGCTACAAGAGAGGTGTGGCTTGTAAGAGGTGTGGCCTGCGATAGAGGTGTGGCTAGTACAATGGGCAGGGCCTATTTCAGTGGGTGCAGTGAGTAATAAGTTGAGTGTGTGGTTTGTGTTGGAAGCCCCATATTTCAGTCTCTTGACATTAGACAGTGGCCCCTACTACAAAAGAGTTATTGGGCCCTAAATCAGCAAACCCTCTGGACGGCATGTGTTGTAAACTTTATTAGTTAAATACACAATGGAGAGCACTATCCATCTAAGGGGATGGTCACACGGCGTGTTCAATATGTTTTTGGATCCGTTTTTAGATGTGTGCTGGATTTGTGTTTCGGATCCAAAATGGACGCAAACACACATCTAACAATGTGCAGTGGGATTTACAATGTCTTCAATGTAAAACACGCATCGGCGTTCCGACGAGTGATCACTGATACGGGTTTACTTGCGTCTTTCTGATGCGTCTTTTGGATCCGTTCAAAGAATTGTCATGTCAGTTCTTGATCCGTTTGACGCAGCAGTCGCCCTCTTTAAAACTATAGGGTGCGATCCTGCTGCAGCCAAAGCGCATTCATACCCGCAGCTGCATGTTGGATGTGATTTGGATGCATTCTACGCAGCACTATTGAATGCGTTGTTCGGAAAGAAAACATATCCAAAAAGGTATTGAACACGCCGGGTGAACATACCCTAAAAAGTCAAAAGTCTCCATGCCTAAGAGATAAGTATATTATCTGCTGGTTTACCCCCTGAGGGGCACACCTCTGGATGCATGGATGCCACCTACTGCCATTGGAGTCTACAGGAACTTCTGTGGTGGGCAGTGCTGTGTGTTCAGTGAGTTTGCACACAAAGGACTAGTTAGCCTCTCTCTATCTCCCATTACTTTCGGTTTCATTGTCCCTCAATTAGGTTTCCTCTCTGTACTTTAAAGGGGTTGTCTCGCTACAAAGAATAGCTTTCAAATTGTAGGGAGCCCAAAATAAAGACATTTTCCAAATATATTGCTTTGTTCCTCTGTTTTCCCTAAGGAGATACAAGTGAATTTCTGACCTCCCTGGCTATTTCAGTTCCCTCAGTAACTGACCTGTAAACAAATCTCCCCCTGCTGTTTGTTCAAAGAGATAACAGTGAGTGACATCATCACACAGGTAGTGGCAGTGTCCCTGCTGCTGAGCAATAAAAAGCTTGATTTATGTAAAATAAACAGAACTGTAATTAGGGCTTTTGTTTTGGGGATCAGATAAAGCCTTCTGAGAGCAGTATTTCATTCATGCATTCTGTGAAACCCTGTAGGGAGACAACTCCTTTAAGTCTATATATTATCCCTTGTAATAAACTGTTTTAGATCCAAGTGTCCTTGATCAAACCCCATCAGATTCTACAGTGTTTAAAAACGGGAGGAGGGTGTTTAACAAAAAAAGAATCTCCCTGAAGACAATTTTCAAAAGTAGGCAAGTATGAGTGGCAAGGGGTATCCCCACCTCAGGCTTCCCATTTATGACCATTTAACCAAGGCCGTTTCTAGGCTAAATTGCACTCAGGGTGGGGTGAAGATATCCCCCACATTACCATGTGGCAACACGCTGCGACACATTACATCACCATTAACCAGTGCCTGAATATACGCAAAAGATATAACACAAAGTCCTGTGTATATAAGTACTAAATAATGGTCAAAAAAATAACACTGCTACTCAAAACCAGAATTCCAAAGCCAATATTACCAATAATCCAACTAAGACCAAATACCGCCACACCATGATATCCCCACCACAGTGACTGAATAATACCACCACTTGATTACCACATATCACTACAACATAGTGGCTATATAATACCACCACATATCATCACGTAGTAGCTAAATAATACCACCACATCTTGACCACATATCACTACCGCACAGTGACTGAATAATGCACCACACCATTACTGAATATAAACCATTATACAACAAGGAATTTTACTGACTTCCAGTGATTGTACAGTAGTAGATACCAGTTGTACACAGGTGCTCTGCACACATCTAAGTGATTACAGTAAAGATATATTCAGGGACTCACAGGAGACGTCATCTCTGAGTCATTATATTTTCCCTTTTTTTTGTCCATCCAGCCCAGACAGCTCTGACGATTTCTCCCGGCCACAACTTTGCACTCTTAGGCCATGTTCACATGGCTTAAAATGGGCCGTATTTCGGTCCGTTTAATTAACGCGCCGGGTGCGCCTATTACGGGCCAGAAAAGGCCCATTTATTACGGTAATTCCAGTTCTCATAGAGAACTATGGGGTTACGTCTCCTCTCCCCCCCCGGCGAAGCCGCCGGGGCGGAGATAATTGACATGTGAATTACTATCCGCAAATACGCGCCGTAGCAATTCAAGTTTTATGGGCCGGGGAAGTGCCGGCCCCCTGCTCAGTCCCCCGCTCCCGCCCCGCCCCCGGTCACACGGCGTAAGTGCAGGTCGTAATTACGCCCTGCAAATACACCGTGTGAACCTAGCCTTAGAATTTACCACACAAACATCTTAGGCTCCTCACTTTTCCAGCACTTCCCTACCAGTTCATAGCTCTGTACAAACTTCCCATCTGTAGCAACAAAAATAGTAATAATGCCCCACTTGTGCCTCTAACAATAAAAGTGCTTGCAAACGGCTATGGGGCTCAGGGTCTGTTTTGTATACCCATATAGGAGATGGTTAAAGAGAACCTGTGACATAGATTATGCCCCCCTTGCTGAGGGCAGCACAAGCTAGTGACAGACATGCGGTTTCCAGCGCTGTGTCCCTTATTCTGTAAGATGCTGCAGTTTTAGAGTATTTTGTGCCCATCTGAGGCTAGCCCCGCCCACCTCAACTGATGAACCTATTACTTTGAATAGGTAGCAACAGGTGAATAACTGTCAGGTGGGCGGGGCTAGCCTTTAGTGGGTGGGGTTAATACCTGCTAATTAATAAGATTTGAGCATTAAATGCTCTAAAACAACAGCATCTTACAGAATAAGGGACACAACACTGGAAACAGCATGTCTGTTGGTAGCTTGTACTGCCCTCAGCAAGGGGGGCATAATCTATGTGACAGGTTCCCTTTAAATCTCCCAATATAGTACACCCCCAAACTAGGTAGGCAGATAGGTGTAGTCCTCAAATATATAGGTCTATTGCCCCCTCATTAGGTAGATTTATAGGTACACCAATAGATAGGTGTGACGAAAACAGCCTAGTCCGCCGGCCCGCTTGAGGGACGACGGCCTGACTTGTGTATCTCGACGTTGCGCTGCCCACTAGGGGGAGCTCAAGGTCAGCCAGATACTGTTCCACTCTTAACCCTTGCCCACACTGGGACAGGGAAACAACAATGCTGCCACCAGTTCGCTCGTTTAGTTATAAGGGCCGGTCCGTTACCGATTATAGCAGGGTCAGGAACCAACCTTGGTAGCTATATACTATAGACCGAGAATAGGCTGTGAGGCCGTTGATCAAGACAGACAACTCAGATTAAAGTTTTATAGATTTAATTAGCCTTGAAGGGCACACAGACAGGTAATATGTACAAGAGGGTAAAATATACAGGGGCAAAAGATGCAATACAATTTGGATT
>JAODAL010059200.1:0-21642 GCA_025379985.1 Phyllomedusa bahiana
ACAGTGGCTGAAATTTTCATTTTTATCATTTTTTGGGGGGTCATGGGCGTGAAACAGCTATAACAGGGGTCCTTGGGAAAAAAATGGGGCTTTTAATGGCATTTCCCCCTCAAAATTTTTTTAACAGTGGCGAGAAGTCATTTTTTTTTAATTTTTTTGGGTCATGTTGTTTTTGAAATGCAGCTAACAACGGGTCCTATTAAAAAAAAAAAAAGTTGTTTCAAACAGACATTTTTCTTCACAATTGCCAAAAGGGCTCGTGGCATGTTTTAAATTTTTTTGGGGGCATTTTGCTATAAAATGCAGCTAGACACAGGTCCTATTGAAAAAATGGGGTTTTCAAACAGACTTTGTTCTTACAATTTCAAGAGTGGCCAAGGGTCATTTTTTTGAATTTTTGGGGGCATTTTGTGGAAAATGCAGCTATTACAAAGGTCCTATTATAAAAAATTTTTTTTTAACAACATTTGCCTTACAATTGTCAAAAGTGGCCATGGGTCATGTTTGAATTTTTGGGGGGCATTTTGCTGTGAAATCAGCAGAACGGCCCTATTGTAAAAAAGGGGTTTTTCCTAACAGAATTTGGTTCTTCAAATTGCAAGAGTGGCTCAAGGGTGATGGTGCTGTCAAAACGGGAAAGATGGGACACTGTTAATGGACACATATTCAAAAGGACTTTTTTTTTTCAAGATTTTTAAACATAGCAAAATCCCTTACAATAGCGGGTACAAATATTCCTTTGAATTGAAACATGGGGGTTTTACGAAACTTGACCAGATGTAAGTTATTCAGAGGACAGGAGTAGGAGCATGGACAGAGAAAAAGAACAAGACCATTTCCCCAGCACGTTGAAAAACAGAAAAAAATGCCAAAAAAAGGCCCCTTTTGGAACAGGAACCAACTACCACATTTCCAAGTAAAACCCAAATTTGGCCGCACTCATACGGGGGGGAAAAGCGCTACCCAGGTCTTGAGTGTACTGATAAGCTGAGGTCTTACCTCACACTTCCGTTTTCCGCACTCTGTTTTTCACACGACCTTTTCGTTCTGCGTCATAAGGGCATTTTACCATGTTAAAGAGAGGACGCCGCCTGGGCTCCGCCGCCCCCCACTGTAACCCGGCCCTGGCAGCTAACCCGCTGTTTAATGATAGACCTAGCCGGGGCTCTCACCGCACCCACTGAAAGTCTGGCCCCGGCGCGGGACCTCCGTGAAAAACCCAAGGCTGACGGCAGCACTGCTTCATTGTTGGGGGCAATCAGGAGAGCTTAAAATTTTCCTTAAAAAATCGTTTTTTGAAAAGGTATTTCTGTGGGGGTTAAGTATGACAAAAAGGGGGCCTTCCAGGGCGGACAAAAATTTGCACAATTTGAGGCTTAAAATTTTCTAGGGCTGGAGTCCAGAGGTCCACATTTATCCCGGGGGATTCCTAATCACTGAAGAAGGATTTTGGGGGAAAATGAAACCATTGAATTGATTGGCTGAATCACCCCCTTCCCCGAATACAGGAGGGCAAATGCTTCTCAACTAAAATTTTTTGGGGAGATTAGGACTTTTTTTATTACTATGGGTGTGGGGATGAATAAACACATCACCCCGTGTAAAAAATCCCTTTTAAAAACTGCGGGGGAGGGGTGTAGTTGTTGTTATACACTTGAAAAAACAAAATGAAAATAATGTAAAAAAAAATAAAACTTTTCCCCAAAAAAATTCTGTAAAAAAAAATTCATTTCCAAAAAATAACTAAAATGACATCACCCTACAAAATAGCAATTCCACTTTGTGATCTGTGGGCAAACAGGTTTAGGGTCTGCTTTTTTGGTCAGGACGGGATAGTCAATGTCCATGAAAATAAAAGGGGTTGAAATCTCCTTTTTCCAGCACTTTTTAAATCTGGGGGTCAGCAGGTTTTTGGCTCATGCTGGGGCTCAGGACAGGGGTAGTCCCATGTCCAGTGAAACTAAAATGGGGATTTAAAGCTCCTTTTTTTTCCGGCACTTTTTAATCTGGGGTCATGCAGGTTTGGGGCTCATGCTGTGGCCCAGGGGAGGGATAGTCAATGTCCAGGAAACTAAAAAAGGGGGGTTGAAAGACCCTTTTTTTTTCCGGGACTTTTTTTAAACGGGGGCATGCAGTTTGAGGCTTTTTCTGTGGCCCAGGACAGGTATAGTCAATGTCCAGTGAAACAAAAGGTGGTTGAAAACTCCTTTTTCCGGCACTTTTTAAATCTGGGGTCATGCAGGTTTTGGGGGTCATGCTGTGGGAAGGGCAGGTTAGTAATGTCCAGGAACTAAAATGGGGGTTTAAAGACTCCCCTTTTCCGGGGACTTTTAAGCTGTGGGTCAGAAGGTTTAAGGCATTCTGCGGTACAGGACAGAATAGTCAATACCAGTTCAACAAAAAAGGGGGTTCAAAGACTTTTCCTTTTCCCGGGCCCCTTTTTTTTTAAACTTGGGGCAGACAGGTTTAATGGTCTTCTGTGGTACAGGACAATAAGTCATTGTCCATTTTTAACAAAATGGGGGGTTCAAAGACTCCTTTTTCCGGCCTTTTTTTTCTGTGGGTCAAAGGTTTTTAAAGGTCATTCTGCGGTACAGGACGATATAGCAATGCAAGTTCAACTAAAAAGGTGTTTGAAAGAATCCTTTTTCCGCACTTTTTAATTGGGTCAACAGGTTTAATGGCATTCTGCGGTACGGGCAGAAAAACAAGTCAAGTTCAACTAAAATGGTGTTTGAAAGAATCCTTTTTCCCGGCATTTTTAATCGGGGGTTCTACAGGTTTGGGGCTCATCTGTGGCCCAGGACGGGTAAGTCAATGTCCAGTGAAAAAAAAAATGGTGGTTAAAGACTCCTTTTTCCGGCATTTTTTAAAATCGGGGGTCCAGGTTGGGGGCTCATGCTGTGGCCCAGGAAAGGTATAGTCAATGTCCAGTGAAACAAAATGGGGTTGAAAGCTCCTTTTTTCGGCACTTTTTAAATCTGGGGTCATGCAGGTTTGGGGCTCATGCTGTGCCCAGGAAAGGTATAGTAAAATGTCCTTTAAACAAAAGGGGTGGTTGAAAGACTTTCCTTTTTTTCCGGCTTTTTTTAAATCTGGGGTCATGCGGGTTTTTGGGGCTCATGCTGGGCCCGGAAAGTATAGTCAATGTCCAGGAAACAAAAATGGGGGTTTGAAAGACCCCTTTTTTCCGCATTTTTTTTAAATCGGGGCAGCATTTTTGGGGGGCTCATTGGGGCCCCCAGGAATAAGCAATGCCCCTGAAAAAAAATGTTGTTCAAAGACCTCCTTTTTTCCGGCAATTTTTAAATCGGGGGTCAGACAGGTTTCATATTTCATATTTTTTTTGAAAGGGCCCGAAAAAAGACAAGATTCCCATCCGTTCACCTCTGTCAAGGTGTTGATCCAAGGAAGGCAAAAAACCCCCAATAAGGTATAACCCCAATGTCCCCCATTCTAGGGAAAAATTCCCCTGACCCCAAATCTGGCAATCAAAAAATCCCGGATCAATTACCCCTTTCCTGAACCTAGACACTAAACTTTTATATTATTTCGCTACAGAAAGCATCCAAACCAATTGAACTCCGAAAGAATTCACCCTTACAACCCTTGGGAGAGAATTCCAAGTCCCACGCTCTTACAGTAAAAATCCCTTTCTAGTTTAGTAAAACTTTTTTTCCCCAAGACTAAGGATCCCCCTTGTTTTTTATTAAACACCCTGGGTAAAATAATCTTGGGAGAGATCCTATATTGACCTTTGATTATTTAAACATATTTTTTATGTCCCCCCCGAAGCCCCTTTTCTCTAAACAAAAAAACCCTAAATCGTGCTAATCTTTCTGTGTACTTTAGTCCACCCATCCTTTTATTATTTTTGTTTTCCTGCCTTTTGTACCTTTTTAAGCTCTACAATGTCTTTCCTGTGCACTGGTGCCCAAACTGTAGCACAATATTCCATGTGTGGTCCTTGTATAATGAGAATAATGTTTTCTCATCATGTGCCTCTATGCCCCTTTTAATACACCCATGATCCTATTAGCCTTGGCAAAACTGCTGCCTGACACTGTCTGCTGACAGTTTAAGTTGTTACTGTCCCACTAGGATTCCCAAGGTCCATCTCCATGTCACTATTACCCAGTGTTTTTCACATTTTAACATGTAATCATGTAATGGATTTTGTCCTCCCCATGTGCATAACCCTTGCATTATCTTTATTAAACCTCATCTCCATTTCCTGCCCAGGCTCACAACTTATGCCAGATCCCTTTGTAAGAAAAAAACACTTTATCCTCCCTATTGTGTTTGAATTACTTTACAGAGCTTAGTATCGTCTGCAAAGATCGATATCTAACTGTGTAACCCCGTGTAGAGATCATTAAAATGAAAATGTTAAAGAGGATAGGCCCCAATACTGACCCTTGTGTACCCCACTTAGTAGAAAAAGTTAAAAAAAAAAAAGAGAAGGAACAGCGACAGTCTGTAGTATGTACCGTTAATTACTACCCTTGTTTTCTATCAGTGACCAGTTGCTTACCCACTTGCACACATTTTCCCCCAGTCCAAGCATTCTCATTTATTACGTACCTTTTATGTGGCACCGTATCAAATGCTTTAGAAAATCTAGATATTATGAACATCCAGTCCTCACCCTGAGTCCAGTCTAGCACGGATACTTCCTCATAGAAGCTGATGAGATTAGTCAGACAGGACCGATCCATCATGAACCCATGCTGGAACGCGTTAGTACATTTATTTTCAGTGAGAATACTCCAGGATAGCATCTCGAGAAAACCCTTCAAACATTTTACCTACAACAGAGGTTAACGCCTTACTGAGGGGCCTATATTTTTCCCTGGATCACTTTTTGACCCCTTTTTGAATATTGGCAACCACATTTGCTATGCGCCAATCCTTTGGGACATACCCCATTATTAGACAGTCCCATAAATATAAAAAAAAAAATAAAAAAAAAAAAAAAAAAAAAAAAAAAAAAATAAGAATGAGCCTATCTATGACATCACTTAACTCCTTAGGACACGTGGTTGTATGCCATCTTGACACCTGGGGATTTGACTATATTTAATCTTCCTAAGCGGAGCTTCACTTCTTCCCTGGTTAGACAAGGAAACCTTTTAGTTGGAGTTTACCTCATCCCTCGTCAACAGGAAGCTCATCTCCTCGGTAAATACAGTGAGAAAAAAGTTTTAATGAGGTTTGCTTTTTTCTCATCGTCCTCTACTGTCTCTCCTCAGTATTTTTCAAAGGGACAACATTTGTTCTGTTTAATCATTTTACTATTATATAGTTAAAAAATATTTTGGGGTTAGTTTACTCTCAATAGTCAATATGTTTTTTCCGTCTCCAGCTTGCTTCCTTTTATCTTATTTTACTCACTTTTATTTTTTTCCCTATAGCATCTTAGTGCCTCTTCACTGCCCTCCTGTTTTAGTAGTGAAACACGCTTTTCTTTTTGTTTTTTATTGCCTCCTTTACATCTCGTTGATCCACATTGGGTTTTTCCTGTTTCTAATTTTTTTATTACCATAAGGTATGGACCACTCACAGTGTAGCCTAGGATGTTTTTTAAAAATATCCCATTTATTATTTTTTCTGCATATTTAAAACACCTGTCCCATCAATACGTTTAGGGCCACCCTAAGCCGAAAAAATTTAGCCTTCCTAAAATTTGTGTTTTGTTTGTGGCTCCTGACAAAAAACTCTAATTTGAAAGGATAAACGGAAGTTTATTATAATAAGGTCACTATTCCCTAGGTGCCCCTCAACCTGAACCTTTGTAAACTCTGTCAGGTCTATTAGTCAATATTAAAGTCTAGAAGGCCTATTCCTCTATCAGTTCATGCACCATTTGGCATAGTAATTATCTTAGTTTTTGACAAAAACCCTGATTTTCCTTTGTTAGAGCTACAGGTTTTCAGATTCCCAGTTGATGTCCTTGATAGTTAAAGTTTGCCCAAAATAATAACCTCATTCTGATTAGCCTCCAGATCTATTTGCCTGAGATACAACTTCCATGGGTTCTGTTAAATTTGGGGCCTATAGGCAGACTCCTATTAGAATTTATTAACTGTTATTTACCCCCCATGTATATTTACCCATAAAGATTCCACCTGTTCATTACCTGTACCTATATCTTCCTCGCAGTGTTGCTCAGACAGGATATTAACATAAGAGACAGGACCCCTCCCCCTCCTGGTCTTACGATCCTATTCTAAAGTAGACTGTAACCCTGCAAGATATCCGCCAGTCGAAGCTCTCGTCCAGCCCATGTCTCAGTATCCCCAGTTTAAAAAAACTAATGTCCATATTTTTTCTTCAGCTATTAATAATTCTAGTTCATTTATTTTGTTGTCAGACTCCTGGCATTATGGTCAGCATGCAATTTAGCGATTTCCAGTTTTTATTCCTTTCTCCCTGATCATTTATCTATTGCTACACCCCTCCCTCCACATCCACCCCCTGTTTTTATTCCTAATTCCACTTTCTATCTTCACTATCCTTGCATTCTATATGTGTAGTTACCCTCGCCCCCAGTCCCTAGTTTAAATAAATTCGCTCCAACTTCCGGCCATTTTTGTCCCCCAATAGAGCTGCACCCTCCCCATTTAGGTGCGAGCCCGTCCCTAGTCATAGAGTCAGTACCAAAACAGGAGTCCAGCCAGTTCTCCAAAAACCCTAATCCCTCTTTCCTCACACCAATTTTTGATGCCACTTTTTCACTCACTAATCTCCCCGCTGCCTCTCTGGTGTGGCTCGTGGAACAGGTAATATTTCCTGAAAATAATTACCTGTTGGAGGTCCTTGCCCTGATCTTTTGGGCCTAAATCCCTGAAATCCATTTTTAAGGACGCTCCACCTACCTCTAACTTTGTCATTGGTGCCAATGTGCACCATGACAGCTGGATTCTCACCAGCCCCACCCAATAGAAGACTGATGGCAACCCTGGTAACGGAGGGTCCCCATTTCACTTTTTGCACCAGGGCCCAAGAACTTGAACTAACGTCTCTGCAGGCTGGACTAGATTAGACGACCGTAATTTGGTGGCAGCGAGAACATGCCAATGAGGAACATGGAGGTTTTGTTTCAACTACATTAGACGGCAGTACGATTGGTGGCAGTGACAACATGCCAATGGAGAACATGGATGTTCCGGCTCGACAAGATTAGGCAGCAGTACTAGTGGTGGCAGCGAGAACATGGCCATGGGGAACATGGAGCCACCATCATCCAGTGCTGTTTAACCTCTTGTTTGCCACAGCATCTAAATGAATGAGAAACGGTGCCGCGCACCATTTCCCACTCTGGGGTACCCGCAGCGAAATTGCGGGATTCCAATTGGTGAACATGGCAGCTGGATGCCTTGTGAAGGCTTCCATGTTTTTGATTGACCACTTCTGGCCCCCAGGCTTGTCGTTGAGGCAAATAGCGCACTAAGTTCACTTATGGGATCTCTCTAAAAACAGTAGAATTGGGGAAATCTATTTTGAGTTGCATTTTCCTTGTCACATCTACCGCGTTCCAGTTAATAATAGATAAAAATTGAACATCTGCAAAAAAAGTTAAATATTGAAATTTCATCTCCACTTTACTTTAATTAACATGGGTTAATAAACTTCCTACAGTGAATGCTGTTTTGAATACTTTAAGGGGTGATCTAACAAACAGGCCCCTCAAAGCCATTTCAGGACTGGACTGGTCCCCCCAAAAAATTTATGTTGCAAATTTTCTTGTAAATGTGACAAGTAACTACTAAATTTCTAAGCCCCTAATGTTGTAAAAAAAATAAAAAGACATTTAAAAAATTATGCCAACCTACAGTAGACACATAGTAGATGCTAGTTATAAACTATTTTGTTTGAAATAACTGTCTTACACACAGAAATTTTTGAACTTTGAAAAAGGCAGATTGTTTCAAACTTTTCAAGAAATGTTGATATTTTTAACAAATAAACAAAGGATTGTATGGACCAAAATTTCTTAATAACTTAAAGCACAATGTGTCACAAGAAAACGGTCACTGAATCACATGGATAAGCAAAAGTATCAAAAAGTTATTCTCACACAAAGTGACATATGTCAGATTTAAAAAATGTGGCTCTGTCAAGAAGGTCAAAACTGACTGCGGCAGTAAGGGATTAAACAGATGTACTAATCAGCACCCATACAATTAGTAGATATCTGATGTGGCATGCTGGCACTTGTAGTTCCACAACTATAAATGCCACCATGTAATAATTGTATGGGCCCTAATACAGTATAGTACTGTATTTTACATTAGAGACAGCCAGGGAGGGGTGGAGGCAACCGGAAGCAGGAAAAACAGATCTGCTGTGATGCATGCTGAGAGCGCAAGACTGGAGCAGTGTGAGGGAGAGCCGTTGTGCCAGCCAGAAGATGAAGGTTCCCAGCACAAGGTGAATGAAACGGGAGGAAGGTAAAGAGCTGCTGTGCCGGCCAGAAGACGCAGAGGGCAGAGGAAGTCTTGCGACATTCGGATATTATAGGGCGTGACTCAGTATGTGAGGTCAGCACGCCCAGCCACGCCCCATAAGTCTCCATTTGTAACTAGAAGACAGATGTAAGTCGGAAAGTTGTAATTCTGGGACTGCCTGTATATAGTGTAAGCAGTTGCCGCTCTGGGATCGCATTAAAATCCAATGTAGACAGAGACACAGACAGGTTTTATGTGTTCTAGCAGAACACCTGGTCAGATGACTCATAAAGGCCAGCTAAACCCTGTCCTGGAACACGGGGAGTAGGCACCCACCCAACACTTTACTACTCCCAATAAGAGCCATCCCAGGTTTTGGTTGAGCAACCATACTAACGCTGAACGGGGGCCAACCACTTACTGTGACTAACACAACATAAACTAATGGTTCATACCTCACCAAGGTCACCTGGCCTTGGTGACATGTCACTTATTACCTTTTTGCCATGTGTAGGCAAGAAACCTAGCTGGAATATACATACCATCATGGATCTTCCCAACTGCCACCTTACAATAGGCTATAAGGGGACAACTTCTCCTCCTCCACACGTGTATACATGCTGCTTGAGCTTTGGTATAGTGGAACTGTCCCTGTGCTACGCTCTACCCACTCCCTTACCCCCCCAAAAAAAAACGTACAACAAAAGGTCCAGCTGTAATTCTGTTTCTTATTTTACTTTGTTACAGAGATTTTCTGTTTTTGTTGTGGCGGCCATTTTATAAAAAGGACAGCAGGAAGGCCTCACCTCCTGTCTCCTTCCACCTTCCCTGCAGATTGTTAGGCTTCATGGGCAGGGTCTTCTCCCCCTCTGTACCAGTTAGCCATTTACTGTACTTTGGTCTTATGTTATATATGTAACCCCTCTCAGAAGTTTATGGCGCTTTAAAATAACAATAATATTGGGTGTCCATTTTGAATTAACATCTCAGAAAATTATGGTAAAACTGTAGCTTGTTTTTTAATTGAACACTGGAACAGAATGTCCGTTTCTGAGGAGCTAAATCAAAAGTGACAAACCAATATGGCTGAACTTCCTGTTGTTGCATATACAAAATGGCCAACACAGTGAAAACTGAAAAAAGCCAATATCTCTATAAGCAAATAAAACATGAAGACCACACGTTGCTGGTCTATTCTCTGATTTACAGATAAAGTGCTTTTTTTTATATTTCTACTGAAAATCCTCTGTTCTCTCAGGTGAAAAGCGCTGCCCATAAATTACCTCAGAAAATCAATGCGGTTTTCATCATTAGTTTATTATCAAGGCCCCAGGTGGTCAATGATAAATTAAATGACCGCACTGCATCTTAAAGGGATTCTACCATGACTTTACTTCGCCTCTTGAAAAGTGTCAAACCGTACACTTTGTGGTGCACAATGGGAAACTTGTATAAAGTGCTGTGACAATATAATTTAGCAAGTGCGGCCAGCAAGGAAGATCAGTGCAAGTCAGAACCCCTGACAACGAGCAGAACACAGAGGAAACAGAAAGGAGAGAGCTGATCTAATATTGTACACATTTTTTAATTACTATAGATACTTGAAAATGTGCTGAAAAAGCCTTCCTCGGCTTAAACTCGAGACACCTTCAGCATCCGGGCACTGCCATGGCTCGGGCATCGACGGAGAGCTCTTCAGCTGTATGCGACTCCCCTGGGAGTGCATACAACTGAATCTCGAGTTACCCTTTGGCGTCCGGGTGCTGCCATGGCTTAGGCGCGGCGGAGAAACTTCAGCTGTATGCGACTAAAAAAACCTCTACCTATACCTGCCTGTGGGGGACATATACCTGCTTCTACCTGCCTATATGGGACATATACCTGCCTATACGGGACATTAAACTGCCTATACCTGCCTATGGGCCACATATACCTGCCTATGGGGACATTAAACTGACTATGGGGGACATATACCTTCCTATATCTGCCTATAGGGGACATTAAACAGCCTATACCTGCCTATGGGCCACATATACCTGCCTATGAGGGACATTAAACTGCCTATACTTGCCTATGTAATTTTATTGGTATCCATTTTTATTTTTGAAATTCACCAGCAGCCGCTGCCTTTTCCATCCTAGGCTTATACTTGAGTCAATAAGTTTTCCCAGTTTTTTGTGGCAAAAGTAGGTGCCTCGGCTTCTCTTTGGGTCGGCTTATACTCAAGTATATACTGTAGTTATATGTACAAATTTGATTAAATGTGAGTTTTGGATGTTCCCACGTCAATATTACATCATTGCAAAACCCCTTTAAAATAGATGAAAAGGGGTCTGTCTGTGCACATTTTAAACACAATTCTGGTCAATAGTAAACGATCATAATGGCTCATTTACATCAAGCAAATATTCCTAGATACGATCGGAAAAAAATCAGTCTAAACCTAGCCTAATCTTGTCATTTTAAGATTTAGCTATAATTTCGAAGTCTTTGAGGTAGACTTGGAAGGCAGAAATGTAATTTTGGATGTTTCTGTTACAGAGTGCCAGCGAGAAGTTGTGCAGATTGTACCGTGAAGCAGATGAAAGATATTCATTTTCTTAAAATTATCTATTGAAAAAAAATGACTACATGAGGATTATTATAAGGAGAATGGACGGCGAGTCTGTCCTTTTATCGACTAGATATAAACAAGTCTCATTTGCAGTGTGAGAATTTGCGCGGCATAAGTCATAAAGCTGTCAGAAACCAAGGAATTTAAATGTCAACTTCTTATTTGCTAAACTATTATGTTTGCTGGGAAATCAGGTTACCTCCCGCTGATGCTGCCGTCAGGGAGATGATCTGCACAGTTCTGGCTTGTTTTTTTGCCTCGGAATAATATCATACGTGGGTGGACGGAGAACAACGCTGCTAGTAATGGATATTCATCAGCAAATGAGGTTCCTATTGTGCCATAGTTTTTAGAGCCTTCGATACATATGTATTGAAAAGAGATGTTAAATACATATGCACTTGTAGGTCCTGTCGGATCTACGGAAAGGCCTTCATTTTAAATATAATGGATTCCTTAGGTCAGTGTTGCACTAAGGTGCCTGGGGCCCACCAGTGGCGTTGATTCTTGGGGCCCACCAGTGGCGTTGATTCTTGGGGCCCACCAGTGGCGTTGATTCTTGGGGCCCACCAGTGGCGTCGATTCTTGGTGCCCACCAGTGGCGCGATCTGGGCCCTTTGGAGCTGAATTTTGAAGTCCACCATTGTAGTTGATTCTTAGAGCGTACCAGTGGAGCCGATTCCTGATGTGGGTCCACCAGTGGGGTTGATATTTGGGGACCACCAGTGGAATGGATTCCTGGGGCACACCAGTGGGCGCCACAAAATGCGCCCAGTTTTGCAGTGCGCCTGCACATACATCGAGAGAACAGGACTGCGACAGTTTTTGGGCTGAAAGCACACCAGAATGCTGACATAACCCCGTACATACACGTCACTTTTCGTGCATTTTTGCATGTGAGGTTTCTTGTTTTTATGGTACGCTCTATTTTTTATTATCCTGTTCTACTTTATATCATGCAAGTCCTAGCAAGTACAGGAGGTCCCCACATTATGAACAGGATAGGGACTGTAGGTTTGTCCTTAAGTTGAATTTGTATGTAAGTCGGAACAGGTATATGTATTAAATGTAACTCCAGCACAAAAGGTTTTTTACATTAGTTTTGCTGTCTGTACCCCTGTTAAGATTTCACCTCATGTGCTGCTGTGGCATGCTGGAACTTGTCGTTCCACAGCTACTGCTGTGGAACATGGAACTACAAGTGCCAGCATGCCCCATAAGTCTCCATTTGTAACTAGGGGACAGATGCAAGTCAAAATGTTGTAAGTTGGGGAGTGCCTGTAGTTTAAATTGGTGGTGAAGAGGCCCGGCTGGCAGACTTGCTTGCTGGGAGTCTAGTAATAGACAAATTACGTTGAGGCATGGTTGTGTTATGTGTGAAGAAGTTATGGTTACATATCAGGTTACTAAAACTGTGGCTGAACGATTTCTGTGGTGTCGATGGTTCAGGGGATGGAGGATTGGTATGCGGGAATAGTGGGGTTTGTATCCTGGTAGTCTCTTTTTGACTAAGTTTGCTCAATTGCCCAACCATATATACTTTATATTCTGGACACCCTAAATATACAAGCAACAGATGCCAAAAAAGTTATGTGAATGGTGCCTTAAACCGAACCTGTCTGGTGGTTTATGCTGCTCTATCTGAGAGCAGGATGTGATAGAGGGAGAGAAGCCGAGCTCTGTGATGTTTTTGGTTTATATGATAGAGGAGAGAAGCTGAATTCTTCGATATGAAGGGTTTAATGATTGAGGAGAGAAGCAGAGCTCTGTGACATATAGGGTTATATGACATAGGAGAGAAGCTGAGCTCTGTGACATATAGGGTTATATGACAGAGGAGAGAAGCTGAGCTCTGGGATATAAAGGGTTATATGATACAGGAGAGGAGCTGAGCTCTGGGAGATATAGGATTATATGAAAAGGGGAGAGGAGCTGAGCTCTGTGATATATAGGGTTATATAAAGATTTCACATTTTCCAGGAATAGATCCTTAAAGGAAAAGGAAATAAAAAAAAAACAAATCCCACTATCCTTGTGTAGTATGTACCACAGGTGTGATAAATAAAATATATGTTGATCACAAGAGTTAGGCTATGTTCACACGGCTTAATTGCGGGACGTAATTACGCCCTGCAATTACGCCGTGTGGACGGGGCGGGGCGGGAAGCGGGGGAGTGAGCAGGGGGCCGGCACTTCGCCGCCCATTGACTTGAATTGCCAGCGGCGCGTATAACGCCGCTAGTAATTCACATGTCAATTATCTCCCCGTCCGGCGGATTCGCCGGGCGGGAAGGGGACGTAAATCCATAGTTCTCTATGAGAACTGTGAATTACCGTAATGAATGGGGCCCTTTTCGGCCCCTAATTGGCGCACTTCGGCGCGTAATTACGGACCGAAATACGCGCCATTTTAAGCCGTGTGAACATGGCCTTAGTGTGTTTTCACTAGGTGCATTTTTGATGCATTTTTTTTATGCATTTTTTGTGCAGAAAGACATAGCAATTAACCTATTTCGTTTCTACACAAAAAAACGCATAAAAAAAAATCACCGGGTGAAAGCACCTTAAGGTGCTTTCACACGGCGCGTTTTTTGATGCGTTTTTTTTTTTTTTTGCTGAAATGCACAGCTTAAATTACTGTGCATTTCTGCCCAAAAAAAAAAAAAACGCACAAAACAACGCCTCAAAAACGCACCATGTGAAAGCACCTTTATGGTACAACACATAAGTTCACTTAAGTTTAGAGAGATAAATCCAGCTGCCAGGCTTCTCAACTCACCTTTGTTCTGGGACAAAACGTATCAAAAGGACAGGTATATTATTTTAAACAAGGGGATAAACCTCAAAATAATAATAAGCTGTGAAAGAAAATGCGCTTGGATTCTGTGCACCATATAAAACCTGAAACGCGTAGAGGCCATTTTTTAAGAATTTTTAAACTTCTTGTGTAATTTTATTTGATAATAAATTTCATTCAATTGGATCAAAAATTCCTTTGAAGCCTTTTTGGACCAAGTTGTGAAACCAAAGCGCTAAAGAACCTCCTAAAGCAGCAGTTTTCCACTGATTGTGTTTGTTCTAGTTCTATATACCTTTTTCCTTTTGTGTGGGAAAAGAAGGTCTCTGTGAGAATCCAGCTGCTGATTGTGGATTTCAAACGTTTAAATGAGTTGTACATATAACTGTACATCTTACTACTACACTATTGGAGCACCTGTTTTGTCTTCCCCTCCTTCTATTTTCCTTTTTTGTCTTTGAGACATCTAGGTAAAGGATCTGCACAAAAAACATATTCAATATACCCTATAAATCACAGAGCTCATCTTCTTTATCATATAACTCAATATATCACAGAGTTCAGCTTCTCTCCTCTATCATATAACCCTGTATATCACAATATATCACAAAGCTCAGCTTCCCTCTTCTATCATATAACCCTATATATCACAGAGCTCAGCTCCTCTCCCCTATCATATAACCCTATATATCACAGAGCTCAGTTTCCTTTCCCTCTAATCAAATAACCCAATATATAGCTTTATAAATGCTCCTGGTATCTCCAGTTGCAAAAAAAGGAGGTTTTTCTAGCGCTTAAACAAGTAAAAAATATATTTCTTATTAGCAAAAGAAAGGAAAAATCCCCATCTAGAACATGGAAATTTATTTTTTATAAAACAATTTTAAAACCAAGCCTCTACGCGTTTCGCACGCATCCTCTCGTGCTTCCTCAGGAGTATGTCAATGCTACAAGGTTACATTCCATGTAGAAATGACATATCTGGGGAAAGCCCTGAGGATGCTGCGAACGCTAGAGGCTTTTTTTTTTTTTTCTTTTTCCTTTTTTTTTTTTTTTTTGCTAATAAGAAATATATTTTTTACTTGTTTAAGCGCTAGAAAAACCTCTTTTTTTTGCAACTGGAGATACCAGGAACATTTATAAAGCTATATATTTTCCTCTTACTTCTGAGTGTGGGAGCACGAGTGGATTCTAGAGGCACTAGCAGCGTTTTGGGTTTTTCCCCATAAGTGTTTTTGATGTTTTTGTACCATAGCTGTACAACAGCTGGTGACAATTAAATCAATATTTCTCAACGTTCAGAAATTTACTAACATTTTGTGCCCCTTTTGTCCCGTTTTCCCCTCTGTTTGTTCTTCCTGGAGGTACAAGGAGAAAAATGGACACACCTATCGTTTCATATATAACCCCAAATATATCCAGGCTCACTCCTCTTCAATAACTATAATCCAGAGTAGCTCCTTCCCTCTTTATAAAACCTTATATATCAAACAGAGCTCGTTTCCTCTCCTTATCAAAAATAATATATCCGAGTCAGCCCCTCTCCCTCTATCAAAAACCCCCTTTATATCAGAGTCAGCTTTTCTCCCTTTTCTACATAAAACCCTATATATCACAGAGATAGCTTTTCCCCCTATCTTTAATAAATTATATTCCAGAGTTAGCTTCCAAAGGACATCAAAAATCCCCTAAAGGGTTTTCCCTTTAAAAAGGGAATCTGTCCCCAATTTTTTTTTTTTCTTATAAATCGGGGCCCGATCCTTTTTCTTTTCCTTAAATTGTTTTTTTTTCCCGTTTGTAGATTTTTTTTGGCCCTTATATATGATTGTGGGGAAGACATTCTTGCTTTCCTTTCTTTAACAGCATTAGAGAGATACTTTACAGAGCTTCTGCAATAGGATTCTTAAGACAGATTCTGTCCCATAGACTTCTATAGGAGAGTTTTCACTGTGAAGGGAGGGGAGAGGGGGAGTTGTGACATCTCCTCTTGTGACTGGTGGATTCTGTGTTATCTGTACACATTGGTGTCTCCTTTCAGTGTGATCCTACTTTTACTGATAATGAGCACACTGCTGAAAAGTTCTCTAAACAGAACAGGAAGTGCCAGACGATTATTAGGCCTAGTGGCCAAAGTGAAAACTGCAGGACTTAAGAATTATTAAAAAAAAATACTGAAAGTGATATGGAATAAATTTAAAAAAAAAAATCCTAAAAAATGTGTTTAACATAAAAATGTGAGTTAAACAATAAGTCATTTTTTGATGACACAGTCCCTTTAAGTGTAATTCAGGGAACCACATTGATAACAGAACTACTTGTAATGGTATAAGGTGACTCTGAAAGACGCACATTGGGATTTCAAGTAGGGTTCTGATAACCAAATACAAAGATAAACCCTAACAAAATGTCCAAACACTTCACACAGTATAATGATGCCTCACCCCCAAGCACTGGAGGAGGGTTGATGTCAACCATCAGTGGTAAACAGAAGAAGCCTTTACCCTCTAGTAATGGCAAAGTTTATCTAAGGATGGAAGTTAAAGGGGTTGTCTCACTATAGACATATAGGATATGCTATCAATCTCTGATACATTTGTGTCTCTGCAACTATGCAGCACTTAGTTCTAATGAAGCATTTGTAAACAAATGCAGTAGGAACTATCAGCAACATTTCAAACTATAAAGTATTGAAGTCCTTTATTAAGCAAAGGTCTTGAACACAACTTAGGTAAGAGTGGCAGGTGCCAAAGGTGGCACTGGAATGGCCCGCTGTGTGGCAAAGTGGAGGTGGAGTTAAAGGTGGCATGATGTCTATTGTCAAATGGTCTGCATCTACGTTTTTAAGCCTGTAGGCAGCTAAGGTTTGAAGACTGACCCACAATTAAAAGAATTAGTAGGAATTGTGCTGTTGTGAAGGTTAAGATGCCTGAAATCCCTGAGAAAGGAAACCAATACTTTGGACCGTGCATGGATAATGGACATCCTTATGAGATTGCTGTCATGTAGATTTTCACCATCTTGGTTGCTTATATTTACATTAATATTGACGCTTTCTTCCAAAAACAGCGCCATACTGGTACACAGGTTGAGTTTGGTATTACACCTCAGCCCCATTCACTTCAAGGGAGTTGAACTGCAGTATCACACACATCCCATGATCAGGTGTGGCTGTTTTGGGAAGAAATAAGCCATGTTTTTGTAATTGTGGTGAATACCTTTAAGAAAGTACGCATTGTCCTCAGTCAAGACTCAAGTAATTTATTTACTGCTTATTTGCATATTTAAACTTTATCTTTGCCTACACAAATGAGCAGTGCCTTGACTGCCTGCCAAAACTTTATCCTTGGTGATGAAAGTCTGATCTACCATGTGCACTGCTTGCTCGGATAGACACCTGACTTTCTTGGCTTTATATTGCAAGCTTCACGAAGTAGAAATTATCTGTTTAGTGAAGCAGAATGTTCCTGTGCTATAGATATGTATGTTGCGATGCATGCACTATAACAATTTTTTTTCTTTGTAGAATGCAAGACCCTTTCTCAGTATAATTGAATACTGTTGCCAATTTTTAGCATTATCCTATTTCTTAGTATAATTTGCACTAACAATATCTAGGATTTGTTGCATAGCAACAGCCCAAGTGACACTAAGTGACAACCGTCCTTGTGCTTAGGTTTTAACCCCTTCATAGTTGCTGATCATACTTTTTTATGTCTCTTTGTTTTTTTCCTCTCCTCCTTCCAAGAGCCAAGATGGTTTGGTCAATGGCACCATTAAAAGTACACCTTGTCATGCAAAAAACAAGCCCTTATATGTCTGTCTATGTAAATGGAAAATTAAAACGTTCTGTTTTTATTTTTCCATTTACATAGACATACAAGGGCTTGTTTTTTGCAGGACAAGGTGTACTTCTAATGGTGCCATTGACCAAACCATATAATCCTGGAAAACTGAAAAAAAAAGTGAAAAAAACATAATTGCACCATGTTTGCAGGGTTTTGTTTTTATGGCATTCATTTTTCAATATAAATAATGAGTTATATGTAGTTCGTAGGTTGATACGATTCTGATTATAACAAATAAGTTTTTATTATGTTTTAGTACTTTTATAACAAAAACCCCACATTTTCTATTTCTTAAATTTGCGCTGTGTCGTCAATTTCTGTGACCAATAACTTTTTTGTTTTTCCACCTAGAGACAGGCTGAAGTTTCTATTTGTATTATTTTGGGATGAATGCAACATTTTGACAACTTTTTATTCCAATTTTTTGGGGAGGTAAGTTGACTAAAAACCGTCCCACAATTTTGGCGTTTGGGATTTTTATTTTTTTTTTACGTTATTTTTATTAGCATTTTCAAAATATCAAGCACAAACAAACAATCCCTCCAACATGGGGGAAGAACAAAGACAAATCAGGAAAGGGGGAAGGGATGGGAGGGGAAAGAGCGGATGTAAGGAAGGTTAAATATATATATATACATACATATATCCATCTGTAAATATTCGAAAGAATGTAATCAGAGGAATGGTTAGAACTACAATTATCTAGTATAAAAAAGTATGCCAAGCAAATTACCGGACAATTAACCGGGGTCAAGCATGTTTTAAGACCCAACAAGCAGGCAATGCCAGAGTACATAGAGGACAAACTGTGCCGGAAAATAATGCCAGTTCTCATTGCATAAAGTCCAATCTACTCAAATATGGGTCTAAGACATTCCTAGGAGGAGAAAGACAGAGAGAAAAAAAAAAAAGGAAGGGGGGGGGGGGGAATATCCAGGGGTCCACGGGTCCCTCCAAAGAGAGCGGCGACAAGAATAATGACCACAAGTCTATGTCAGTCTCCACTCAGCAGGGTGGTGAAATATCCAAGATCGGGGGGGATTTTTTTTTTATATGTTTGTTACATTTTAAGAGAGATTGGACATTTATGGATGCGGCGAAACCAATTATATGTAACTTTTAAATTTTATTTTACTTTTAAAACGGCAAAAAGAGGAGTGAGCAATAAAAATGTTAACAAGGCGACTATGGAAGCTTTCATCAGCACCCTGCAATCTTGTCGCAACACGGCAGACCTTGCAGAGGAACGGAGCGCACCAACATTCCTCATTCATTTAGACGCAGCGGCCTCTAAAGTGCAGCAGGGATCGGAGCTGGCTCCAGTCTCTGACGTTAGCGGTGGCTATCAGCTGTATTTAACAGCATCCGCTGCCTATGTAGCAGACTCACTCTGAGACCGCTCCTTACCGACAATAGGAAATACCCATACGTCCATTGTCAGTAAGGGGTTAATATTGGTTTTACTATGGTGTGCGCTCATGGGTAAACTCCTTCTATGGTGTCAAGAATAAAGGCCTTTTAAGGGGTGTTACCAGTATACACATTGATGGCATATTGATAGGATATGCCATCAATAAGTAAGAGATGTTGGTCCCACAACTATCTAGAGAATAAGCCCCGAACCTCTCTGTTTTGAACAGAGAGGGTTGTAACTTTTCCAATTACTTCAATGGAAGTTCCAAGCTGAGCTGTACTCAGAATTCCGACTGAAATCAATGGAAGAGTTCCAAGCAACTATTCGTTCATATTTCTATATTTTCCTGCATGTCACCAAATGAATGCATGGGGGCAGGGGCAGTTTTATAGAAAATAGGATCTTAGGAAACATTAAAAGTAGCCCCCCACGCTAGATATTTTTAGACACATTTTTCAAATAATTTCAGATCAAATAATACCGCTCTATATTGGCGAGACAATACTGCCATATACACCCTGGAAAATATGGCCATATAGTGTCCCATTAATACATGGCAAGCCTTGCACAGCCAATATAATACTGTAATTCAATTAATTACCCCAGTATAAATAATAATACCATCGTAAACCACTAGTAATATTTGTTTATCATGCTGAGGTGTTACTTCTCTTGGGTTAACCTTATATACCCCTAAATGTAGAAAAAAAAAAATAACTAACAGAAATCCCTAAAATATGACTGCCTAGCAAAAATTGGAGGACCCGCCCCAATAGGGGCACCCCCAAAAACAGAACCTAAACTTCGATTCCTAAAACTCCTAACTAAAAAATACAAGAACATATACTCAATACAAAACAAAAGGAAACGTTTTAAAAAATTTTGAAAAAAAAAAAAGAAAAATATAAAAAATGAACAACTATACGCCCCCAAAAAAATTTCCGACCTTTCCCCCCGAATCTGGATTCACGGGGAACACAAAAACCAAATTTTTTTTTGAAAAAATAATAGATGAAAAGTTATTTTTCCCCCGGGGTTAGGGATAAAGTAAACTCAGCCCCTTTATGGGGTACAGAAGTTGATAGAACACAGGGATCCGATAGATATTTGTGGCCCCCCTATTGGTTACCAGTGTGCTAAAAAAGGAAATTTTCCCCCCATGATTCGGGGGAAAGGTTGGAACATTTTGGGAACGTATAGTTGTTATTATATTATACATCACGGCCATTTATTAGGTACACCATGTAGTAACGGGTTGGACCCCTTTTTTCCCTTAAATGCCTAATTCTTCGGGGGCATGATTCAAAAAGGTTGTTGAACGATGTCTTTTGTCCCAAGGGCCCCAAAGGTCCCAAAAAAATTTATTCCCCACCCCATGCACCCCCACCCCAGAGAACATTGATACAAGGCGGGAGGATCCATGCTTTCTGTTTTTGACGCCAATTCTGACCTTCCCAAACCGAATGTCCGCAGAAACGAGACTCATCAGCCCAGTCAATTTTTTTCCAATTTTTATGTCCAATTTGATGAGTTGGGAAAAATTGGGGACCCTCAGTTCCGTTTTAGGAAAGGAGTGGCCCCCGGGTGGGTTTCTGGTTACCCCATTGCCTAAAAGTTGCGTACTGTGGTTAGAATCTCTTCTGCTCCCTTGGTTGTAACGGGTGCTTTTGGTCACTGTTCCCTTTTTATCATCGAACCAGTTTCCCATTTCTTTACCCGGGATAACAAGGCATTTCCCCCCAAGGATGCCGTCCGGGTGTTTTTTTTTTTCGGCTTTTCTCTGAAAAACCCTAGAGATGGTTGTGCATGAAATCCCAGGGAGACAGCAGTTTCTGAATACTCAGCCCCAGCCTTCTGGCACCAACAAATGCCACGTTAAAAGGGCCCTAAATCACCTTTTTCCCCCTATGATCCCGGGTTTGAACCGAGGAGTTTGCTTGCCCAGTTAACCCTAAATGCACTGAGTTCGCCATGTGTTTGGCTGATTAGAAATTAATTTTAACAGCTTTTGGGAAGGTGTCCTATAAATGGCCGTGGTTTTTAATATATTTTTTTTTTTCTTTTCCCCTTTTTTGAGACTTTTTTTTTTGTTTGTATTGAGAAATTTGTTCTTGTTTTTTAGATAGTTGGGAGTTTTAGGAAAGCGATTTTAGTTCTGTTTGGGGGGGCCCCTATTGGGGGGGGTTTAAATTTTTGGTAGGGGTTTATTTAGGGTTTCTGTTAGTTTTTTTTTTTTTGTAGATTTAGGGGTATATAAGGTTTTATCTAGTATTTAATAAAAGTTATATTTTACTTCTCCTATGTTCTATACCTTCAGTGGTTTGTTTTTTGTTATTTTTATTGGTATAACCAGGCTTTTCCCTATATCCTTGTATTTTGGGGTTCCCCCTTACCCCATATTCATTAACGTAGAGTTTTTGTTTTTCTTTCTTGGGGTTCCCCTAAAAAAGGGGCCCCGGGAATTGTCATTTTGCCCCCCCTAAATCTGGTTTGCAATATCTAACTACTTTTGTTCCATCAAC